>NQII01005282.1:36559-110509 GCA_002778355.1 Clitarchus hookeri | reverse complement strand
ACAGTTACACTCATTTTCATGGGTCTCATTCATCTAACACCAGTATTTCGTTACCACCCTGGAATTTTAAACCACTCTTCTTCAATTCGCCGCCAAGGCTGTATCAAATTGTGTAGCGGACCAAGAAAATTATTGTAAATCATCTAACTCAAAAAATATTTGCACTTTTCAATAAAATACTGCAAATACTAATTAACCAGGAAAAATCATTTCCCGAAATAAGTCTTAGCAGAGCAAGGTCCGGTAAGGAGTATTTGAGTGCAGGCCTGAATTTAACTGGGAGGCTAAAAATGTATGTACTCTCAGATAAAAGGAAGCAGAATGTGTTACCGAAAAATGTTCCTCAAAGATATACCTAAGCTATCATTCCGAAGACCTAGGAAAGATACATGTAAAGTTCGTAGTGGCTCTAACATTAAAGTGAAAGCTAAAATCTCAGAATCTCACAGTACAGAAAATACAGGAGATACGTCATTACAAAGAATAATAGAAAACGTAAACTCGTTTTTAAATTTACACACGCGAATCTTAGATACCAGCTGCAAGACTTGTTATGTTTAACTTTGGCATCCCTGAAGGTGATATCCACTATTCTGTTTTGTATATAAGGGCTAGAGATGTTTCATTCGTGTGTATTCAGGGTTTATTCATACAGGGTTCACAAACAGATCAATTCTGATAGCATTAATAATAGCGTGGGAAAAAAATAACCGTATGTTAGTACAAGTTATATTTTCCTTTGCATTGAGGTAATTCAATTATTTGAACATATGCAACACCAGGTCCTTGTTAGTTGGCACAGATTTTCCCTTTGATATATATTTTGCTTTGGTTAAGGAAAGGAAGCAGGCCACAAAGAGTTTTGTACGAGACGAACTTCTCGAAATATATAGCATAATACTAAAGTGAATAAATATTTCGAATACTCTGGAGAGCCAAAAAAACTGGTATAGGTGTGCGTATGCAAATAACAAAGGTAGGTAACCAATCAGAGTAACGCGATGCGGTCGGCAGCACCTATATACACTGAAGAGCCAAAGGAACTGGTACACCTGCCTAATATCATGTAGACCCCCCACCCCTCCTGCCGAGCACACAGAAGTGCCGCAAGACGACGTGGCATGGACTCGAATAATGTCTTAAGGTATGCTGGAGGCAATTCACCCCACGGATCTTGCAGGGCAGTCCACAAATCCAATCTGCGCCNACACCATGAATCCTGCAGGGCAGTCCACAAATCCAATCTGCGCCAATTTGAGAAAGGGTTGCACGTCTGTCACGTTTAATGATTCTCGTCAGTCGTCGTTTGTCCCGTCCTTTCTCGATCTTTTTCCGGCCGTAGCGATGTCGAAGATGTGCTGTTTTACAGGATTCCCGATATTCACGGTACACTCGTGAAATGTTCGTACGCAAACATCCAAATTTTATCGCTACCTCGGAGATGCTATGTCCCATCTCTCGTGCGCCGACTATAACACCACGTTCAAACTCACTCAAATCTTGATAACATGCCATTGTAGCAGCAGTAACCAATCTAGTTGCTGACCGCATCAAGTTACTCTGATTGGTTCCATACCTCTGTTATTTTCATACGCACGCCTATGCTAGTTTTTTTTATCTCTTCAGTGTAAGACAACAAGCGTCTGGCAAAGCTGCTAGATAGGTTACTGCTGCTGCAATGACATATTATCAAGATTTAAATGAGTTTGAACGTGGGATTATAGTCGGCGCACGAGAGATGGGACATTGCATCTCCTAGTAAGCAATAAAATTAGTATTTTCACGTACCACCATTTCTCGAGTGTACTGTGAATATCAGGAATCCGGTAAAACACCACATATTCGATATCGCTGTGGCCGGAAAAAGATCGTGAAATAACGGGACAAACGACGAGTGACGAGAATTATTAAAGGTGACAGACGTGCAACCCTTTCTCAAATTGGCGCAGGTTTCAATGCTGGGGCGTCAACAAGTGCCAGCGTGCGAACTATTCAACGAACCATCATTGATATGGGCTTTTGGAGCCAAAGGCCCACTCGTGTGAAATTTTTGACCGAGCGAAACACAAAGCTTTACGCCTCGCCTGGACCCGCCAACACCGCCATTGGACTGTTGATGACTGGAATCACGTTTCCTGGTCTGACAAGTCTCGTTTCCAATTGTATCGGATGGATGGACGTGTACGGGTATGGAGACGTCATCATGAATCCATGGACCCTACATGTCAACAGGGGACTGTTCAAGCTGGTGGAGGCTCTGTCATGGTATAGGGTGTGTGCATTTGGCATGAAATGGGACCCCTGATACGTCTATATTCGACTCTGACCGATGACAGATACGTAAGCATCCTGTCCGATCACCTGGGCCTATTCATGTCCGTTGTTCATTCCGGCAAACGTGGACAATTCCAGCAGGACAATGCGTCACCACACACGTCGGGAGTTGCTATCGAGTAGCTCCAGGAACACTCTTCTGAATTTAGACACTTCCATTGGCGACCTAAATCACCAGACATCATAATTATTACTGAGCATATCTGGAATGCCTTGCAAGGTACTGTTCAGAAGAGATCTCCACCGCATCGCCTTCTTTTGGATTTGTGGACTTCCTTGCAGGATTCATGGTGTGAAATACCTCCTGCATATCTTCAGACATTAATCGAGTCCATGCCACGTGGTATTGTGGCACTTATGCTTGCTCTTATGATCCAACATGATATTAGGAAGTTGTACCGGTTTTTTTGGCTCTTCAATGTAGTTCCCACGAAATATTATGATTTTTTTTCATATGCAGTCAAAATATTGCAAATAACATATGATGTTGTATTGAAAGATATTTGTTTTCCTCAATTCTCTTCACTTCTGTTTTTTGTAAGGGGAGATTTATACTTATTCAGTAACGGGAAATGCAAGAAGGAAAATGTAGTTAATAAAGAAAAATTGGTGCCAGGCACATTAAATACACTATCAGAAGTTATATCCTTTCAAAATTCGATTACAGAACAGAAATGAATGATTTGAGACCAATGATTTCCCACTACAGATTGGAAGAGTACAAAGGTTCTTACAAGAATATGTGTGAGGAATGGTGTGATAGAAAGTGACTCAGTGCAAAGTGGTGGTTTCATCACTTATTGCATTCACATATTACTTTCATCCGAACAGTCATTATAAGCGTAATTTTGAGGCTGTATAAATTAAAAAAATATATTTCCTACTCGACCATATTTTAATTTTTAAGGTTCTTAAACGTAAGACATTGCAGTTAAAATATAAAGCAGTACTTAAAAGCACCTATGATATTTCATACTTCATACATACGATTTATAAAAAAACACTTGAATTGACACACAACACCTTCTAATACATATTTTAAGTAATAATGACTTAAATATTTTCGCAAACTATACGAAATAACTCTTCGTATTTTTAGTAATGATTTTCAAGCATCCATTTACTTGTATGAGTGAGTGGGTGAAGAGATTTGGGCGGCTCTTAACAGCGAGGTAGTTGAGGTGAGTATAGAGCAGCGTCGGAATCATAGGGCGTGGGATAATGGAAATCCCCCAGAAAACCCGGCGACCAGCGGCATCGTCTGGCATGACTCCCACGTGCAGCAGTGACCCGGCTGGGGGTTGAACCCGGTTCGCCTTGGTGGGAGGCGAGCAGACTAACTGCTCAGCTACTCTGGCCCACACTTTGTATGAGCTTATTGATGCATGTACTTGGCTTTCTAAATTTACATTTTGTCTTATCTATTCTCCCTGCATTGATTTATATCTACTGTTACTTCAAACTAATCAAACATTTCCAAAATCATAGCATATTCTTTTACTACACCTTTGACGATAAAGAAAAATTTCAAACTGTAAGCCCTGATTTCTATTGTCAGCTGCTTTCCCTCTTATTTTATCTTCCCTGAGTTGTCTTTAAGAAACGAAGACGCGCTATAATGGCGTTTCCTTATTTATTTTGCCGCGGGCTTGAGTGCATATTTCTTCCCGTAGATCGCTGCGAAAAATCCCTATTTCCAAAGCCGGGTTTACAGGGAGAACCTGATATTTCCATCGTCGTTATTGGTCGTTGCGGTAAGCTGCTTAGGAGGCAGCAGGCAACAATATACTTCCCTTCCTTTGCCAGCCCAATTTTATTTTTCACAATAAAAGCCCCGCAAACACGTGAGCGGAAAATGGGATCTTATTATTTCCGGGAGAGAATTCTGCGGTGTAACGACCTGCAGGTCGCAAACGCTTGGTATCACAGAAGGTGGGCCCGGCAGCGTACACATAATAATCTTATCCTAGGAACTGATATAACTACATCTGCAAAAGCTGTAAACAGTCACGTGCGCTTTCTATGTTTGTTATTGGTCAAATGTTTCCAGTTGTTAACTAGAATTTTAAATACATTCTGACGTTCAAATCTATAACCAAATATTTATATGCTCAATTCTCAAAATTTTAACACTTATTACGCACAAAATAACTAGCCAAAATTTACTATATACTCAAGCGAGAGTTCACAAAAAAAATTTTCATCCATCTATATTGATTAATTAATTATTTATTTATGTTTTTAATTACAATAAACATACAATGAATCTCCATGCAGACCATGTTGTTTCCCAAAAGTATATATCTAATATTAATTAATATCGTACTAATGCATAAGTTTTTCTGATATCCTTTTAAGCTAGCTGAGAATACTTTAAAAGCCAATGCAAAATTAATTCATGTTGTATGTTGACAACCACAAAACTGTCACTTTCTCGGTTTTTTGTTTTGAAAAATCATGTTTGAAATATTAAAGTAGGAAAACAAATAGTTCTAAATTTTAAGAGTTCTATGATTCATAACGGTTTCAATAAATATTTTATTTATACTTTTACATCCAATCCAAACATGGCTATGATATTATTGAGCATGAATAACATTAAGCGCTTTAACATTACTGGAAAAGAAGACAAATTATATAATGCAATATTTTCCGCGTGTTTCAATTAATATATTGGACAAAGAATAGTATGGACAGTTTCAAACCTTCTGCATCTAATTTTGAGCTTGAATTTGTGTCAGTAATTTAGTGCTTCTTTGCTTTTTCTGGAAACTCAATACAGGAAGGTTCTTCTTCAAGGGATTTTATATATTCGAACATGTAATTTTAGGTCCACACAACTTGAGGTTTAATAACTGTGCTCTTACCATTCCCTTTCCAATTTTCTGTCATTCACATTTCATACCCATGCGTTTTATTAAAGTTCAAAACATCTCGGTCCACGCAGGAAAAAAATATAAGTATTTACATAATATAACCTTCTGTCCATCACTCTGATTTCATTCATATATCTCAACGTGAGGGAGAACGACGATGTTCTGTCGGGAGATGATGCACCCTATATGCATATTACTTATTTACGGCTCACCCACACTTGAACGTCCTTGTCATATATTACGTCGTTTTATGTTGTTAATTTCTACTGAAGGAGTAAAAAATGCATACTTAAATGAGTTCAAGAAGCACTTTATATTTATTTTGGAATTAAGCGGGGCAATAAAATATAATAAGTCCCACACGTTGGTTAACCCATACTATTGTTTTCAGTTTCAGACTTAGTAATTGAAAACCTTAAAATAATACTACAGGAATCAATGCGTTTCTATTAAAATACTGAATTTATAATGGCAAGACTCTTATAGTGAACTGTGTATGGTTCCATTAAGGTTGCCCTTAAAGTAAACGGCAATAACTACACAGATTGTAATTCTACACTTTCCTGAATTGGACAAGAATTTTTTGTATAAATTTTAGATTGAGTTAGACAGTAACGTTTTCTTTGTCCGTAAATATTAGGAAAATATGCATACTGTCGATTGTGTGTATGCCAAACCCCTAAACATAGGTAATCTATACTTATACGCAATCATCGACACTCGATGATCTTTTAATATTTTTTTCCCATTGGCATTGCTGAATTTTATTCCTTTTTTCTGAAGTTTAAGCAACGTTCAACGAGCAATATTATGTAATTAGAGACGCTTATCTATGGAAACGAATGGCACCAACAACATCAGAGTTTGGATGACTGTATGAGAGCGCTACAATACCCGTGATTTGCTGAAAATATCCATCTTGGCTGAGGTCCCAGGTACCACTTACCAGTACGATCACGCTCGCCCGCACACGATAGTGGATTCACAGATGTGTTTACGGCATATTTACGCACTTGATAGTGGATTCACATATGTGTTTACGGCATGTTTGAGCTTTTAATAGTAGATTCACAAGTGTGTTTGCAGCATTTTTCAGTACTTGATAGTAGATTTACAGATGTGTTTGCGGCATGTTTCAGCACACGATTGTGGATTCACAGATGTGCTTACGGTATGTTTCATCACTTTATAGTGGATTCACAGATGTGTTTACGGCATATTTACGCACTTGATAGTGGATTCACATATGTGTTTACGGCATGTTTGAGCTTTTGATAGTAGATTCACAAGTGTGTTTGCGGCATCTTTCAGCACTTGATAGTGGATTCACATATGTGTTTACGGCATGTTTGAGCTTTTAATAGTAGATTCACAAGTGTGTTTGCAGCATTTTTCAGTACTTGATAGTAGATTTACAGATGTGTTTGCGGCATGTTTCAGCACACGATTGTGGATTCACAGATGTGCTTACGGTATGTTTCATCACTTTATAGTGGATTCACAGATGTGTTTACGGCATATTTACGCACTTGATAGTGGATTCACATATGTGTTTACGGCATGTTTGAGCTTTTAATAGTAGATTCACAAGTGTGTTTGCAGCATTTTTCAGTACTTGATAGTGGATTCACAGATGTGTTTGCGGCATGTTTCAGTACTTGATAGTGGATTCACAGATGTGTTTGCGGCATGTTTCAGCACACGATAGTGGATTCACAGATGTGTTTGCGGCATGTTTCATTACTTGATAGTGCATTCACAGATGTGTTTGCGGCATGTTTCATCACTTGATAGTGCATTCACAGATCTGTTTACGGCATCTTTCAGCACTTGATAGTGCATTCACAGATGTGTTTACGGCATATTTCAGCACTTGATAGTGCATTCACAGATGCGTTTACGGCACATTTCAGCACTTGATAGTGGATTCACAGATGTGTTTGCGACATGTACCATCACTTGATAGTAGATTCACAGGTGTTTGCAGCATTTTTCAGTACTTGATAGTAGATTTACCGATGTGTTTGCGGCATGTTTCAGCACTTGATAATGGATTCACAGATGTGTTTGCGGCATGTTTCAGTACTTGATAGTGGATTCACAGATGTGTTTACGGTATGTTTCAGCACTTGATAGTGGATTCACAGATGTATTTGCGGCATGTTTCAGCTCTTTATAATGGATTCACAGATGTAGATGTATATTGTATTGAGATGATAAATGCTTAATGTGACCTTCAGAAGCTTCTTCGTCACATATATTTATCACACGTCTGATCACCTCCCTCGCTTCACTGTGAATAGTTTTCCCTTTCTTCCTAGACTGCGCCATACTATACCGTCCTGATACGCACGCAACCGACACTAAATCGTGACTGACTTCCAGAGATCTGTATTTTTTGGGATGACTAGTAGGGAGGGTGACAGGGTACAGTGACTGCGGGCTATAAACGACTGAAGTGGTGCGGAGGGGGNTTGATAGTGGATTCACAGATGTGTTTGCGGCATGTTTCAGCACTTGATAGTGGATTCACAGATGTGTTTACGTCATGTTTTACCACTTGATAGTGGATTCACAGATGTGTTTGCGGCTTGTTTCACCACTTGATAATGGATTCACAGATGTAGATGTAGATTGTGTTGAGATGATAAATGCTTAATGTGACCTTCAGAAGCTTCTTCGTCACATTTATTTATCACACCTCTGATCACCTCCCTCACTTCACTGTGAATAGTTTTCCCTTTCTTCCTAGACTACGCCATAATATACCGTCCTGATACGCACGCAACCGACACTAACTCGTGACTGAATTCCAGAGAGCTGTTTCTTTTGGGATGAGTAGTAGCGAGGGTGACCCTGTACAGTGACTACTGGTTATAAACGACTGGAGTTGGGAGAAAGGGGTTGGAGAGGGGATGGCAAAGGAGGGTTTGCGGCCCCGACCACCACCCCGTACCGCAACCTTGCCTTCTCGTCAGCTCCCTACTATATAAACATCAATTTTAGAGTTTATATTATAAAATAAGCCGCTTTGAGTAATTTCCTGACAGCAGAACAGTGGTATTTTTAATGTCATATAGTGGTTTGCCGAGTTAACTGTGTAACAGCTAATTGCCTTTCCACTCATTTTAAAAGTGTTGTTCTGGATCCGGTAGCCACTGGTGCCAACCACAATAAAAAACATTGTGATTTCTGATAATGTCACTGCTGTGGGCAAGGTGCTTTCTCACAATATATTGTATGAAATTTTGTACTATATATAAACTCTCTTCGCTTAATGCTAGTAAGAATACTTTACGAAAACAGAAATATGTGAACCGGGTATCGCACTTGACATATCAAATGGGATAATAACACTTTTTTTTTATCGTGGAGCAATCAAGATTTTAAAATGATGGTACTAAGTCATTACACAGAATAAATTTTGGCCAAACAAAATATATTAAAATGGATGAACTGAACGTTTACAATAGGTTTCCGAGAACTCTTCTCCATAGTTTCTTGAGTGTATGCATGTAAAAATATATACGCACTCAAAATGTTTTCCTCAAAACTTTGTTTTACTTAAATAAAAATATAAACAAAGCAACCTATTGGTTATCGATTTGGTAACCTTCTTGAAAGTGATAAATTATTACTAGTCTCCTGTTAGGCACAAAAGGGGAGACCGTAATAAACATAATAAAAAAAACCTCAAGTTCTGATGTGACATGTACATGTATAGCACTATCTTGCTTCATATTCATGCTAAAATATCAGATTCACAATATTTTCAACGTAGGCTACATTTATACAAGAGTCAAAGTTTTGGCCAACAACAACGTGCTGCTAAAGTAGTTGTTTAGGTGGAGAGAAAAAGGCTTCAATCATTAGTTTAGTTAGCTGTAATCAGTGACAAACAATTTTCAGACCACGAGGCAGTAGTCGGAACTAAACTGTGAAAAACACCATGAAAATGTTTGAATTCTGTGATTTCACCAGAAAATATTGGAAGATTTAATGTAGGTAATTATACCCTAAGCTTGGTGATCATAGCGGTAAGAGCAACAACATTCTTTAGCGAATTATCCAAGAATGACANAGTAATTATACCCTAAGCTTGGTGATCATAGCGGTAAGAGCAACAACATTCTTTAGCGAATTATCCAAGAATGACATGAAATTATCCTTTGTCAACTCATAAGTGTCCTGGAATGTTTCCCTGTCTGTGGAATGATCAACCTCTACATCGTCACCTTCCAACTGGTACTGGACCTCGTTATACTGATTGTATATCTTCAATAAGAGTTCCAGTTTAACTCGAATAAGGTTCAAGTCTGCGTCAATACCACAAGTTTTACGCAAAGTCAGGTAATTCGTTTATGCAGCCTTGGCTCTGTCCCTTGCGCGTCTATAACTTNAATACCACAAGTTTTACGCAAAGTCAGGTAATTCGTTTATGCAGCCTTGGCTCTGTCCCTTGCGCGTCTATAACTTGTAATTGGTATCTGAATCCACTGTAAGGTAGAAAGAGAGAGAGAAAGGATGTTGAAGGAATACAAGACTTGACACGCCCGATGTGGTTTACCGCCCGCCTGTGAGAAAGCATGAAGACTTCTTGTTGTGACGATGCTGTACTGGGAGTGCTTCGTGCTGTCGAGGTCACATCGTGTCCTTATCAGCACACGGCACGGCTAGTTGGCTAGTTATAGTCTTGCAGCGTACCAGTACTTGTGCGGGCGGAGCGTCAGGTACGAAGCGGCGTCTGTCACCGATCTGTGAAAAAGCGTGAAGACTGTTGTTTTGTAGCACTGCTGTGCATGAGGAGGTTTCACCACGTTCGAAAGGAATCCAGTCCTGCGGGGGACCAAGGTCAAGAGCTGTGGAGATCCTATCTGGATGTGGTGAACTGTAAAACGAGCTCTGCTGGATTAATGTTTCACACCTTTTATTTCCACATTAAACAAGGATACATTACAGCAGTGCTACCGTACNCTGCTGGATTAATGTTTCACACCTTTTATTTCCACATTAAACAAGGATACATTACAGCAGTGCTACCGTACTCTCACATATCTCCCTAGCAACTGTCCTTCCCCATGGTTCATAGCTTGGCCTCCGGTCGCCCTTGCCCGGTGTCGATAGCACTCAGCTGAAGGCACTGTCCATGGAACACAGGCCCGAACAGAGGTAGTTCTGCAATATTGTGTATCATCAAACATGTGTGCTTCTGTGTATGGGGATGAACCTGCCAAAGAGAACTGACAGCATCGTGGAATGGAGTGTCCCATCAACCACAGCCATATAACCATATACAAATTTCCTTTTATGTCCCGGTTATCCTTGCACAGGAAAGTGAGAATGAGGAATAACACATGGTANTAACCATATACAAATTTCCTTTTATGTCCCGGTTATCCTTGCACAGGAAAGTGAGAATGAGGAATAACACATGGTAATTATTAGGCCTCTACATAATCTCCAAAAGTAACATTTGGTTGGGCTCAACGTTACCCCAACATTTGGCTCTACCATTGGGTCAACGTTGGCATATTACATTGCCACAAAGCCGAAATGTAACGCGGACCTCCAAAGAGTCATATTACAAAACGAATCACCGAGCATGAACATCGACTCATATTGCATACATGAAGCCAACTGCTGATTTCGTCACTTCGACAATCACACTGGATTGTCAATGCAAAGCACACTGTTCGACAGCTTCTACACGGCTGCGTCACCTGTCAGAAACTCAAAGCCTGGGCTGCACAACAGCAAATGGGTCCGCTTCTCTCTGAAAGAGTAACTCCTGCACGGCCCTTTCTTAACTACGCTGTTGAATATGCTGGAACACTGCACATTAGGTCAGGACTTCATCTAAGTAGAACGATCGTCAAACTCTATGTTGCCATCTTTGTGTGTCTGGCCACATAGGCTGTTCTTCCATTGGGGGTCTCTGACATTACAAGTGAGGCATAAATTTCAGCTCTACAGAGATTTACTGCATATAGAAGCAGATGTGCTCACATAAATTCGGACAATGGGACAAATTTCTTGGGAGCTGCAAGACAGCTGAGAAAACTACATACATTGTTTACTTCAAAACAACACACTNCAATGGGACAAATTTCTTGGGAGCTGCAAGACAGCTGAGAAAACTACATACATTGTTTACTTCAAAACAACACACTAAGCCTCTCAACCATTTCATTACAATTGACGGTATCCAACCACGAGTCCCACTTTTTCTAGGGCTTTAGGAGGATGCAGAGAAGTCTCTGAAATACCAATTACGANAGGTATCCAACCACGAGTCCCACTTTTTCTAGGGCTTTAGGAGGATGCAGAGAAGTCTCTGAAATACCAATTACGAAGTGTCACGGGCAATGCACTTTTAACTATCAAATAACTGGTTACACTTACAACACAAATTGAGGGATGTCAAAATTCAAGACTATTGACTCCGAGGTCCAATGATCCCAATGATGCTCAGCCTCTCACACTAGGTCACTTCCTTATTGGATGTCCAATCACTGCCATCCCTGAACCTAACCTCTCCCTAGAAAGGCTTGGCCTTCTGTCCAGGTGGCAGCACATTCAACGCCAACATTAAAATTTTTGTAACAGGTGGTTTCATGACTACTTAAATCACCCACAACATCGTTCTAAGTGGCCTGAAACCTGCAAGATCATCAAACCTGGACTTCTGGTTGTCATCACGAAAGACAACAGTCCTCCCTTAATGTGGAAGATGGACATCATCGAGCATTGCCGTCATGGAAGCGATGGTCTTGTCAGAGCTACCACTGTTCGTACACCTTCAGGGAATCTGAAACGCCCCATATGTAAACTATGTCCCTTACCAATTCACATTTATGAGATTGAAAACCATTAACTAATATTGTTATTGCAGCTTATGTTTGATATTTATGTGTGTTTTTACGAAGGGTAATGCATGTTGCATAAGCGATTACTCCCTTTTTGGCAGGCGGCATGTTCGGGCCTGTGTTCCANTTTTACGAAGGGTAATGCATGTTGCATAAGCGATTACTCCCTTTTTGGCAGGCGGCATGTTCGGGCCTGTGTTCCATGAGCAGTGCCTTCAGCTGAGAACTATCGACACCGGGCAAGGACTATTGGAGGTCACATCAGGTACAGGTGAAGGCTAGTCGCAAGGGAGATAAGAAATTGGACGGTTGCGCTGCCGTAGTTTCTCCTTGTGAAATGTAAAAATTAAATGTGTGAAATCGAAATCCGGCAGAGCCAGTTATACAGTTCAATACATGAAGATTAGAATCTCCACAGCTCTAACAACTTCTTTCGATAGATCACCCGCTTCAAATTCATAGATTCGAACGTTGTGCTTATAAATATCAGTGTCTAGCGAAGTTATACTTAGGAATTCATCATAGATGTTGTGAACGTAGGA
The DNA here is from genome assembly GCA_002778355.1 of Clitarchus hookeri. Taxonomy (NCBI): domain Eukaryota; kingdom Metazoa; phylum Arthropoda; class Insecta; order Phasmatodea; family Phasmatidae; genus Clitarchus; species Clitarchus hookeri. The sequence goes on along the minus strand of NQII01005282.1, from coordinate 97,891 downwards.
AAAAGGTAATACCCATTTGCTAATCACAACTTCAGAATTATATCACTCGCTTAAAGAAAATATTATTTATTCTCTGCCCTCTAAAAGTAATTATACAAGTGCTTTCCCGAAATTACTAAAAACACTTAGAACAATATTTCTTAGCCCGTGTTCTAACTGAGTGATATTAAAGTAAGTGCAACATAATTAATTTTGNTTTTACGAAGGGTAATGCATGTTGCATAAGCGATTACTCCCTTTTTGGCAGGCGGCATGTTCGGGCCTGTGTTCCAAGAGCAGTGCCTTCAGCTGAGAACTATCGACACCGGGCAAGGACTACTGGAGGTCACATCAGGTACAGGTGAAGGCCAGTCGCAAGGGATATAAGAACTTGGACGGTCGCGCTGCCGTAGTTTCTCCTTGTGAAATGTAAAAATTAAATGTGTGAAATCGAAATCCGGCAGAGCCAGTTATACAGTTCAATACATGAAGATTAGAATCTCCACAGCTCTAACAACATCTTTCGATAGATCACCCGCTTCAAATTCATATATTGGAACGTTGTGCTTATAAATATCAGTGTCTAGCGAAGTTATACTTAGGAATTCATCATAGATGTTGTGAACGTAGGAAAAATGTAATACCTATTTGCTAATCACAACTTCAGAATTATATCACTCGCTTAAAGAAAATATTATTTATTCTCTGCCCTCTAAAAGTAATTATACAAGTGCTTTCCCGAAATTACTAATAACACTTAGAACAATATTTCTTAGCCCGTGTTCTAACTGAGTGATATTAAAGTAAGTGCAACATAATTAATTTTGNTAACACTTAGAACAATATTTCTTAGCCCGTGTTCTAACTGAGTGATATTAAAGTAAGTGCAACATAATTAATTTTGCTTCTCCTGATCGATGACTAGTGAAATGCTCTAGAAATAATTCATTTAGAGTAACCTACATCCTGGCTAATGAATGTACGTAACTGGTTAGTGTGTGAAACTAGATCCATGGATTATTTTCCATGCTTTATATTAATTATAATATTCAGTTTTCTTGACCGTATTAAATTGGAGTTATCGTTTCCATGCTCAAAGACCCAGTTTTAAAGAGAAATATTAGATTAATCCTTTATAGCCTTGGCGAATAATGTGCTGACAAGTCCATAACTCATATTGTGCATTTATCCTATTTTAAAGCACCCTTTGTATGCACTGATCACAACGGAGAAATCTCAATTCATCAACCCTATTGGAAATAGTTTTTTCTAAAATTCCTTTAATTCCTGCCTATTCTTTTCCACCTTTCTTCACTTATTAACCTTTGTGGTGAATAAATTTGTCTTTAAGCAGCATGGTATTGGCTATTTCTTTAAATGTAGATTGATATTAGATACACAAATAAAAAATATTCTGTAAATTGGTTTACGACATTAATGTTAGGTTCCTACATAAAATTTCTTTGTAAATAATCATTGTGTATTACGCCAATGTTTAAAATTTTTACCGAATAATACTTGGGAAGTGTGGGAATTACAACACTTGTAGTGGCCCTCTTCATCTGACAATCAGTTCCAGTTAGCTCAGATAAAATATTTTGGTCCCGAACGTGATGGTCTCAACTCGGGGAAGGAAAGTGGATCACGAGCGCATATTTTTAATACGAACTGTGGAGGTCAAATTGTTTCTATTCATGCGCAGTTATTCACAGTCGACTGGCGAATATTCCATGGTCCAAGTGCGGGGTGGGGGGTGGGGTCCAGNTCCGGCGCAGCTGGTGCAACCCTAGTGAACCGTGACGTTTCCTCTGTCAACAACGCATGTTTGGGTTACACTGGTCTACGGGGTGTGTTTGCGCGGAAAACGGGGGACCCGCGGAGGCGGAAAGAGTGAGGCGGGTGGGTTGAAGGGAGGATGTGGATGTGCGGTTGGCGGCAAAATTCGGCTCGACGACGAAGCAAGCGGCGGCAGTTGCCCCACATCCCCGCAGTTGCAACAAGACCTCCGCAATCCTACATTTCCACCCAGCCATTCCATCCACTGAGCAACCCCTTATTCTACCCCTCCCTTTTCCACACATCAACAGGCAGCAAGCTAAACCCTCCCTTATGTTCCGCCCTCTCTCTCTGTACGCCCCTCTACTGGCCCACAAGAGTCTGATTGTTGACACAGGACGGAGGGCTAGTTGAGGACACGCATATACAGCGTGCTCACGAATTAACTCTCGTGGCCCGGGTACCCGCTCCTCAAACACGCTCGTGCAAACACACAACTTCCGCCGTGCCGGGCGTAATCCTGAATTCGGCACCTCTAGGCTCATCTGGTGAATAATTTTGGTTAGTATCCATAATGTGGGAACTCCCTTCCCATGTCATCAACAAGAGTCGCGCTTTTTTGATATGCTAAAGCAAAAAACATTTTTTCAGAATAAAAAAAAAAAATATATATATATATATATACGGTATGTTATTTCGTAAACGCATTGGTGTTTAGACACAGTGTGAGAGTCCAAGTTCTGTCTCTCACTTAAAAAGTTCTACACGTTAATTCAGACAATTGTATGTTCAACATCGAAATAAAGTCTAGTTATTCTCGTACTCCACCCAGCATGTCTAATGTGACTAAGTACACAGCCACAAAACAATCTATTTCGAGAATTTTTTCAACTTTGAGGCCAACAGCGACTTACACACTGAATGTGTCACGTACCTCTCCCCTCCCCTAGCCGCTCAAAAAGTAAGCATTGCGTAAGACCCGGTTATTTAAGTGGACAACTCTACAAAATCTATGGTATCAGGAGACAAGGTGTATATACGAGCATTGTTTCCTCTTTNGTTATTTAAGTGGACAACTCTACAAAATCTATGGTATCAGGAGACAAGGTGTATATACGAGCATTGTTTCCTCTTTCCCCTTACTTCTTGACGTCCCATGTTTTTAAATTTTACGTCAACGTAAGTATTCTTACCTCACTGAAGTAGCTTAAATAACAACTAATTTGGTGACAGTCGTATAAATTTGGTGAAGAAATGTACATTATATCATACCGCATTCTTTTTTCATTTGTATTACTAAGTAGCTTGCTAAAAATAATACATACTTTCTATGATTTACTGATTTGCATATTAATANGTTATTTAAGTGGACAACTCTACAAAATCTATGGTATCAGGAGACAAGGTGTATATACGAGCATTGTTTCCTCTTTTCCCTTACTTCTTGACGTCCCATGTTTTTAAATTTTACGTCAACGCAAGTATTCTTACCTCACTGAAGTAGCTTAAATAACAGCTAATTTGGTGACAGTCGTATAAATTTGGTGAAGAAATGTACATTATATCATACCGCATTCTGTTTTCATTTGTATTACTAAGTAGCTTGCTAAAAATAATACATACTTTCTATGATTTACTGATTTGCATCTTAATANGTTTTCATTTGTATTACTAAGTAGCTTGCTAAAAATAATACATACTTTCTATGATTTACTGATTTGCATCTTAATATTTACGTACTGTGAAAATGTAATAAGTAATCCTACTTAGACAATGAATGTGAACATCGGAAATACAAAAGGACGTAATATTTACGAAAAATTTCCGAAGAAATTAAACCATATATTAATGGCAAATGTATTGCTACTTCGTTCGATGAAGGAAATATACCTGTGTAGTATCCATAGAAGGATGGCAGTTTACATTTTTCTCAGTTAAAAGTAATTGGCAGTTTAATTTATCCGCAAAAAGGGACGGACCTTAACTCCATTAAAATGATTCGTGCTTGATATCTTGTGGTAGGTTTTTGTACTCAAGAAAAGAAAGCAGTAAAAAAAACTCCCACTGGAAATTTTCTTCATCCATGAATACCAAGGGTGGAGTAATCACAGAAAAAAAAGCAGTTGTTGGTGACCCCAAAGTATTTTGTTGATATTCGCCCTATAAAATTTATATGTGGTCAGAACAAAATTTTTCAGTGGCCACCACTTAACATTTGTGGGCACTAAATATTTATTTTGTAGTGGCTACAAAAAAACAAAACAAAATATATCGTGTCCATCAAAGAAATGTTTGACAGAGTTCAATACCAACAAAACTAATTGTGCTGATACTAAACATTTTTATTTCAATGAAAATCGTTATATATACCTCTAGTGAGAAGTTCAGACTGCAAATTTTGTAATTTGGTATGTGTGGCCGATATTGTTGTAGAGTCGGCGCGGCTTATATTAAATTTTGTCCGACATCATGCTTACTGCTAAATAAATAGATTTCCAGTTCTCGGCTGAGGCAGTTTTTTTCCTCGAACGGCCTAGGAAATACCACTTACAAATACGTATCAAATAGCGGCACGATAAACGCCTTCTTCCTTACAATCACTACGTTCTCCAAACCCATCTGTGTTTGGAGGCACCGTATCAGCAGAAATATTTAAGCAGATTTTTTTTTTTCAAAATGCGTTTAAGGTGGACAACTGGAAGTTTTACCTGAGGCATAACTGGATTAATTTGCAAACTCTCAAAAATATTGCTGTCATGTAAGTATTTCGGGGAAAGCCTTAAGTTTGCCGCCTTGTTTGAATTAAATTTTATGGTCCAGAATTATACTGATGTTTTGACCCCGGATCATTAATCAACATATCAAAATCAACGAGGAAGTTTTCAGAGTTTCTTTGTTTAGAGTTTTGTTGCTCTAAAACGCACACTGAATTTTGTATGAATAAAACCATATCATTTTTAATATTCTGATAATACATGTACGTGAACAACATACATTACGCTCGACGTTCCCTTATTTAACTCTAACTTGATGACTACTAGTACTATCAATGATCAGCATCTCGAAACGTTCTACGTCTTCTGTAGTAAATATAAGGTGCGATTTACTCGAAAGCGCTGAGGTTTCAGGTGATAACAGAAAGTTCTTCATGTTGATTTTTTTACTTCCTGATTAAAAATTCGTTGTCGATGAATTCACTCACGTCATGTATAGTTGATGTCCCCAGATCCGTCATTACAAAGGCAGCCAAGGCAGTTTGTTTTTTACAAAAAAAATAATATTAAGCCCACTTATTAATTAAACGCTTTGTATAAAATATTCCGCTTCTTGTTTAACCCTTTCCTTCGTACCCTTCAATACTTTTAAAATTAAAAATAATAAAAATATTAATCACACACTTTTTTTAGTAAGTTCTTTCTGTGTATGTCAAGTGACANTTTTAAAATTAAAAATAATAAAAATATTAATCACACACTTTTTTTAGTAAGTTCTTTCTGTGTATGTCAAGTGACACAGTAAATATTTTAAATAAATTAAAGAATTAAATTTTTTATCTAATTTTTTTTGCTTAGTAAAACTTTTGATTATTTTAAAAAAAGTTTATTCACGTAACTACTTTATCTAAATTCTCTAGCAATGTTTATATATGTATGTATTACGTAGGGGAGACTGGTGCTAGTTGTGAGGGGGCGCTTTGATACATTATAGTTCACGGGAGAGCCACCCAGCGCAGCACCTCCTTGTCGACGCCTGTTGACCAACCTCCCGCAACTCATAAAGTGAGTAGCAATGCCGGCGGGTGCGTGCGTTTCAGATAACAAGCGCAAATGCATTTTTCTGTTGCGTATAGATGCATTTTTTCCCCAGTTTCTGATACGTTGAGATAAAACCTGGTAAGTCAGTAATTTTATACGTGCTAAGACTTTGTAGTTATTAACTTTCATTCGAAGCACGTTCTGTATTTCTGCCCATTTTGATACGTCAGTACTGAACATAAAAAAAATGGCTGCTATTGGGGTTTGTTGTTACACTTCTTTCGGGGNGGTACGTCAGTACTGAACATAAAAAAAATGGCTGCTATTGGGGTTTGTTGTTACACTTCTTTCGGGGCACGCTATTACGATATAACAACATGCCCCATTCCGATTAGGTATTTAATATTTCCGCACTTACATGTCTCGGCGCAGTACCACGTTTTCTGTACACTGCAAAAAGGTTGCAATGTNTTTTAAAATTAAAAATAATAAAAATATTAATCACACACTTTTTTTAGTAAGTTCTTTCTGTGTATGTCAAGTGACAAAGTAAATATTTTAAATAAATTAAAGAATTAAATTTTTTATCTAATTTTTTTTGCTTAGTAAAACTTTTGATTATTTTAAAAAAAGCTTATTCACGTAACTACTTTATCTAAATTCTCTAGCAATGTTTATATATGTATGTATTACGTAGGGGAGACTGGTGCTAGTTGTGAGGGGGCGCTTTGATACATTATAGTTCACGGGAGAGCCACCCAGCGCAGCACCTCCTTGTCGACGCCTGTTGACCAACCTCCCGCAACTCATAAAGTGAGTAGCAATGCCGGCGGGTGCGTGCGTTTCAGATAACAAGCGCAAATGCATTTTTCTGTTGCGTATAGATGCATTTTTTCCCCAGTTTCTGATACGTTGAGATAAAACCTGGTAAGTCAGTAATTTTATACGTGCTAAGACTTTGTAGTTATTAACTTTCATTCGAAGCACGTTCTGTATTTCTGCCCATTTTGATACGTCAGTACTGAACATAAAAAAAATGGCTGCTATTGGGGTTTGTTGTTACACTTCTTTCGGGGCACGCTATTACGATATAACAACATGCCCCATTCCGATTATGTATTTAATATTTCCGCACTTACATGTCTCGGCGCAGTACCACGTTTTCTGTACACTGCAAAAAGGTTGCAATGTAAGATATACAATATTTTATACTTTTGCAACATTTTGTAAGATAAAAATATTATGAGCAATGGCAGGCTGCCACAAAAAGCAATACCGACTCACGTAGGCCTAAGCAAACAGTTTTAATATTGGTAGCCCTGTATTTATTTTACAATTGTGTAAACACGTTGCGTCTATACTAAAACGAACTTAAAAATTACCAGTATGCCTCCTTTTCAGTCGCAAATTATATTTAAAATCACGAATATTTGAACGACTTTTTATGGCATTGGGTTGGCATGTATCATTAAAAATTTTGACTGACTGTAATATTGTGATCACTTCAAACATTTTACATTAGTATGTGTGAGATAAATATGGTTTTAAAGAATTTGTGTTTGTATTAGAAAATTGTGTTTTCTCAGTGCCCTACTGATAAGTTGCGTGTAAAGTAGTATATTAGGTAAATGGTTTGAAATAAAAACAATGATTGTTCAAAACTCTATGCAGTGGAATTTTTTGTTCCAGTAAGACAAACCTTGTAGTCTTAGTCCAAAAATTATTCCTGTAAAAGTACAATAATTTTACACTGTATCTGGGTGAAAAGGAGAAAAGGCTTAGATTGCCAGGTTAAGCTTACTGTTCAGTGTCTTCTGCTAGTCATCTTCAACAAAGCCTACCAGCTTTTGGAGATGTAAAATAACCAGTTTAACTGAAAGGACAATGATTAATTTGTTTATTTACAATAAATATGGTTTGTACGCGTTGTAAAAAGACAGAAAGGGTTAATACCAAAATAAAAGTCTACGAAGCAGCTGCTTTATACGTTAAGGCCAAAAACCTCTGTATCAGGAAAGCTGCAGTTTCTCATGGAATAAATTCTATGACTATTTATTGATTTCTTAAAAATCAAATAAGACGTGTGGTGAGTCAACTACTCCAATTAGAATGGGTTATGGATAAACCGCGACAGATTTCTACGGAAGGAAGCGGAATTGAGCTAGTTGATTACATAACATACAGTTGTAAAATACTTTCCTGACTACCAAGGACGTTGACTACCAAGGAGGTTGACTACCAAGGAGGTTGACTACCAAGGAGGTTAGGGCCATAGATTTTGGATTCGCTGTAGTAAACAACCTATCCATATCTAAAAATTTGTCGGAGGTCGCCATGGCCTCTGTTGATTGGCTCCAAGGATTCCTGAAATTACATCCAGGACTTTCCATTCGTTCATCTCAAGCAACGAGTCTTGGAAGAGCAAAAAGCTTCAACAAGCACACAGTGAAAAAGTTCCAGGATAACTCAGCGAACATTTTTAGAAAAACATCATTTCGAAGTAAAAGACATTTGGGACGTCGATGAAACGGGCGTGACAAGTGTTGAGCGTCCCAGCAAAGTCATTGCTGCAAAATGTAGGAAACAAGTTGGTGCCATTACTCCCGCAGAGTGCGGAGAGTTAGTATCAATGGTATTCTGCAGTCAGCGCAGATGGGGATACAGTTCCTCCGATGTTGCAGATACACTTGCAACATATCTGTAGCTAGTTCTTTTGTTGGTTCTTCAGGCGAAAGCACCGACAGCGGGAGGAAAAACAACATGGGAGTTCTCGACATTCGTCATGCATTTTCCTGAGCATACACTTAGCACATGTGAACATTCTGTGTCACTGTTACTAGGCTATCACACGGTGTATATTTCAGTGGCAGTGATTGACATTTGTAAATCTAACAGCATTGTTGTGCTTTCATCTCCATCCCACATAACCCATCGACAACAGCCACTGGACCCTTTAAGAGATCCTACAATTAATTTTGTGACTCCTGGATGAAGTCGAACCCAGCGAAAACAATGAGTATTTATAACATTCCAGCAATTATCAAAGAATCTTTGCCTTTAGCTGCTACACTAAGAAAAGTTCAAACTGGTTTCCACGCAACCAGGATATAGCCCTTTAATACGGAAATTTTCAGTGAGGACGAAATCCTTCCCTCTGCAGAAACAGATTATTCATTCCATGTTATCGGCAATCAAGTGCCGCGGGTTTCGACCAAGATCCTGTGCCTGATTCTTATAGGTTTAACAGGAGACATCTTCCTGAGCAGTTTAAGAGGGGAGTGCAGAACAGGACTTCCCATAAACATGCAGGCTTATAAGTTTGCCACTTCAGGCTGTATACAATGTATACTTAATGTCACATCAGGCTTGTTGGATGTCACTCATTACAAGCTGGAAATGACCACAATTCACTAAAATCACCTAATCTGACAGGTTCGAAGGATAAGGATCCAGCATTCTTCAACACAGCTTCCGCCATTAAAACGACATCCTCTGAAAAAAAAAAAATACCCAGACCTACCCGATTAAGCCTGGAGAAAGCCATATGAACTTGGTCTACCTGAAAGTTCGTGGAACAAACCCGGCAGAAATCAACCCACAGGGAATAAAATGACAGGAAACAGAGTACACATCACCCTTCAGGACATGCGACCTTACCCTAACGCAAATGAGAGAAAAGGAAAACAAAGAAATAGAAAAATGAGGAATTCTTTGATTCTGACGTCAACTCCTGTCTAAGAAACTCTTCTTAAGGAGGAATTTGAACGAGAAGAGAGAAAAAGAAAAACTAGAGACTCCAAAGTAGAAGATTGCTCTCAACAGAACTCAAAAGCCTGATGTGCTAGGCAAGAATAATAAGAAGCTGAATATAGAACGGAAACACCGACCTCAAAGACCAGTATAATAAGAAGACGAGGATGAGGACTGTTTTTTGCATAGAATGCCAAGGATCTTGGTCGTAGCGGAAGACAGGAGAGGAAAGGGTTCAGTGTAAGAAGTGTTTTCTATGGTCACACTTCCATTTTGCCAAGAAGAACGCTTTATACCAGTGCAGCAACCGCAAGGCTGATAAAGATTAGAGGGTTACATTTCGCCCATCTTTGATAAATGGTTAAGTTTGTTTTAAATTAATGTAAAATTTTTTAACATTAGTGTTATCGAGTGTTTTGCAGGTTAACGTTTTAAATTTTTATAATTTCAAACTTGAACAAATAATATAATAACAGTCTTATATATAATAAGTATTATATTTGCTACATGCAAATATTTAGACATTCTTTTAATGTTTATAATTTTTAAAAGAAATATGTCCTTTAGTGGTTTTAACGTTTTTTTATAAGTGTAAAAATTTACTCCTTCAGTGTAACAACTCACCCCGCACTGAAGCATGCTGTTACAAATTGCATAAGAGGAAAAACAAAAGTTTTCTCTGACAGATTTGATTGTTCCCAAATGTGCTGTTTCGGCATTTAATAGGAAGATATAAAGCTAACTTACAGCCACAACAATTTTTCTATCTATATTCATAATTAAATAAATAATTGATATGTTGAATTTGTAACGATATGCCCCAGTCTCCCCCACTACATACAACCACAGTTTAATTAAAAATACACGCTATCACTATGTCGCTAATACAGAATCCCTCTCCACCAACGACGAAATTGTGAAATGATTGTTTGAAAAATTATTGACATACACCATTGCCAACACTTCGAAGTAGTCTCAAAAAATCTACTAGGTAAAATTAAATAGCCTAACTTAGATTAAAAAATTTCTTGGAACAAAATGCATAAATTAAATAAATGGAAATGAACGAATATGAGTTAGCTGTTGTCGACAAATATCTAACACATAAAATTCCAACAAGCAATTAAGTCAGAGAACAAATAACAGAACGACACAACACAACGAAAATGCAAAATACGTATAATTCCATGCAGGAATGTAGTCAGATGACAACCAATGAATAATTTTACAGGGTGACTACAAAAGTGGTAATGGGGTTCAAAATATTATTTAAGTTAATACAACGTATTTGTATTTTTTAAAATGCCACCTGAAATAATTTTGGAATGGTATAGTTATCTTTTGTCTGTTATGTTTAATTTACCTCATAGTTTGCTGTTGGTACTTTACCATGTTTGTACTTTGTACTAAGCTTCAACGCAGGCGAGCACATTTTTGATAATTTAAAGTTTACAAGTTTACCCTCAGCTTCTACTGTGCTATTACATTTTGATGATGTATATTGAGTGGATTACTAAGCTGTAAACCGGCGGAGCATTACAAAATGATGGACCACACACCCTTCTCTCTTTGCCATTTTTTATTTTCGCTGTAAAATTTAATGTTAAATGTTATTTGTATGTATGTCAAACGGCTACTGTGTCTCCCATTATGGAGTTCACCGTTTACGTAGATGCAGGCGTTGCCCGTCTTGAAACCTGAGCACTGCTTATTTTGAACTGTACTCATCTGCACTGAAGTAGGAAATCTTTATGTCGTGGAATTTAACCAGCGTTATAATTTATGGAGTTCTTACCTAAACATAATAATTCCCCTTATTATTTTGTTTGCATTCTCTATAACGTGGCTCGTTGGCTTCACGTTTAAGTTAAGGATAAAAGTTTTAACTTTTGAATAGTAACATTTCATATTCCAATTTCATTCTTGACATGACACGTGGGAAACGAAACGTAAATTTTGAATGTCGCGGCAACATTTTTGCTGTGCTAATGGTGAGTGCAAACTTGTTGCATTATGCCACGTCGTGGAAAGTTTCATCTTTATTCCTTCTCTCGAGGCGACACATTTTCCACAACCTGGATGCATAATGCATGCTAAGCAGCGAAATGTTCGCAGAAAACATTTCTCCGCCCTTGAAGTACGCAAATTCTAGAATGTTTCTCCCGCACGAGTTGTCGCGTTCATGTTATTCTCATGGAAGTTCAACCTAATAATTTTACCGTGCATAATAAGTGCGATTTCGATTAGTATATATATATTAATTTTTTAATTTTTTTTTTAACAAGTGAGTTGCGTTCGCGAAATCGCCAATAAAATTATTTCAGGCACAGNTTTTAACAAGTGAGTTGCGTTCGCGAAATCGCCAATAAAATTATTTCAGGCACAGTTATAAATTTTAACAAATTATGAGACTGTTGAAACTGTGTCAATCGTGTCCTCCTGCAGTAGCCCTTTTATCTGCGAAGTGAACCGTATGGTCGAGGTCGCTACATTCTAAACCCTTATCTGTGACATCAGTTCGAAGAAATATTCACTGATTATTAGTTAAGAAGATATTACATACTGGTGGGAACCGACAGAATCTACGGGTAATAGCGTTAAAGTATGGTATTCACTGTCTGAAGATACGACATCAGACATGTCATATTTATTTTTTTATTTCGTTCACTCGTGCTTAAGATGGAGATCTTCATATTTTGTACAGAATAAAATACGTGNTCATATTTATTTTTTTATTTCGTTCACTCGTGCTTAAGATGGAGATCTTCATATTTTGTACAGAATAAAATACGTGGAATTTTCTTTCATCGTTATTCAGGAAGCACATACAGTGTATAACTAATAGATAACTGTGGAGGTGGGTGGGGCAATCGTGCCTTCACCCAAAAAATACATTACGTGTTGGGNTCATATTTATTTTTTTATTTCGTTCACTCGTGCTTAAGATGGAGATCTTCATATTTTGTACAGAATAAAATACGTGAAATTTTCTTTCATCGTTATTCAGGAAGCACATACAATGTATAACTAATAGATAACTGTGGAGGTGGGTGGGGCAATCGTGCCTTCACCCAAAAAATACATTACGTGTTGGGAAGGTGGCCACTCTACTCACTATGGTCCAATCATGGTTTCTTCCGATGTTTGAAAGGAACCTTTAAAAAATCACCCTAGGAGTAAAATGCCAACGGTTTTTGTCAATAACATGTATACCAAAAATATATAACAAGGTGCTTAAAATGAAAGTCTTTAATTCTTGAATAAGTAAAACATAAACTAAGCATCTCATATAATTTATAATAATTATGTCGTACTAAATACAAATTACAAGTCGTGAGAGCAGCGATGTGTTTGCAACAGCTAGTAAGAAATATTTCATTGTTGATTTATTGTATTAACATATGTTTTGGTATGCTATTTGTTAATAAAATGCTGCTAATTGATATATTTAATTTATAGGTAGCATCAAAGGAAAAAATATTCATTTTTATAGTTAAAAATATCACCGCACACTACTGTGCGTAGGCCCTAGTAACATGGTGTTTTTTTTTTGTCTGAAGAAGAATTTTCAACAGGCGGAGCGAAGCTTTTTTCTGTCTCTATATTTCTCTCTATCTCTTTATCCCTATCTCAGGAAGTTTCGCACCACTAGTGGTAGCAAGAAAATTATACATGTTTTCAATTTTGGCATATATTGTAAACATTGCAGCAAAAATAATTATTTTTGAATATTTAATTTAAAACTGAACTGAACTTCTATGGTTTGAATACTAATTATAATATATTTAGATGTGATGGTGGGGCGGTTTTAAATCCGAAGTTGGCAGAAGTGGTGCCTGGCAGTGGCGACATGACATTGCGTGTTTCAAAACGAAGTGTCAAGTTTTAACACGTGTTTTTTCAAACCTACGTAGGTAAGTTATGATGATGTGATAACTGTGTATTTCTATGGCAGTACAAAATATACTGTATTGTGCGTCGTGACCACTGTGTGTGAAAGAGCATTGTTGCCATTACGTTACGTTGGACCGGTATGTTCGTAATTGCAAATATAGGACGTGCGCAATTTACACGTTTTAACCGTGAACTGTGTTTATGAAGAAATTAATAGTTTGAGATTTAAGTCTGTTAATAATAGCAACGTTGTAACTATACTCTAGGTGTTTGAAACACAATTGTGTAACGTGCTTTGGTTTCTGTGATTTGAATGTATGCCACAACCCCAACAAAATACTTTGCCCAGTCAGACAAATTTTTATTAATAATGAAATATACATAGAAGACAATAAATACCAATGCATTGAAATATGAGGGAAATATAAGTTACGGTAGGTCTATTTGTGTGCATGTTCACCACCGTATTTTACGTTTTTCGCTGCTACGTACAAAATATAAGCGATACGAGTTGCGTGCTTGAATTGACCTTGTCTTTTCGTTGGACTGTTTGTTCCTTCATTTCGATTTTCATAACGACTGAGGCCGTTCTTTTGACAGAATAAACAAACACAACATCAATAACAACATGGTGAATACTACAGTTCTTTCTCCAGCAGTTTCAACAGGGTTAAACACAGTCACGGTGAAATTTGGCTTAAATTGTGAACATTCGTACGAAATTGCTTTTGAAATATATGACAAAACTCTTTGAACAGCTGAAAACAGTAAACAAAGCATTTGACAATTAAAACGCAGTTACATGGCAGTGTTTATGTTTACGTGTGGCGGAAGGATATGTTATCGGTAACCAAAAGTAGAACTTAGGCCGGGCTTCAGAAAAGGTTGAAGTATCCGTGAATGTCCTATGCTGTGTACAACATATGGTTTGAAGACTCAATTAATGCTGAATACCGAATACAGTGGCAAACGAAAAGTAAAATTATTTTAATTATACGGAAGTTATTGAGTTTTGAGTAAAAAAAATACACAATTGCAAATAACAGCAAACGTTTTAAAACGTAAAATTTTTTGGGCTCTGGTTCTAACTGCGTATTGAGCATTAAAATTTCTTAGGAAGGTTTAAAAGCTCAACTAGTTTACCTACGTAACAGCTCCTCCTATAAATTAATTTTAAATTTTCTACGCATTTTACAACTCCACAAAACAAACATTTAAATAACTGAAATTTAACAAATTTAAAAGTCAGTAATCTTCAACTGATTTCAAGTGTAGTCATTTTCGCAGTTTTTTTTTCTGGAAAAGTCTTTTTTTCGATGTTTCAGATATTGTGTGCGGCACCTTCNTCGATGTTTCAGATATTGTGTGCGGCACCTTCACAACAAAGGTCCCGGCCGGGATTGAATCTTTAAAAAGCTACGGACGTGTCGCTTTAAACTACTTTCCGAAGGGAATACAGGCTTATGGGAGCACGTTCTTGTCTGCGTATTTGTGTATTTATGTATGTGTATCCCTAAAACACCTGAAAAAAATTTACATATTTGAATCAAGTATATAAAACCAAATCAATAATGCTCAACATATACACTCGATTGCTATATCTTCTGACTGTGTCGCATACTGGTATTCAAAGTTGCAGACGTTGTAACGTCGTGGGCACTGCTCATATTTCAAGAGGAACATTCATCCTATTTCTAGCCAATTTGATAAGTTGACAGAATACATTTTCAGCACCAACTTGCTGGAGGAGAACTGGAGGGCTCCCCACTCAGAGAAGTCTCGACGGAGTGAGTTACGTACATCTGCGGTTTTGGCCGGGAATACAAATAGAGGTTACGATAGTACCTCGGACGGACCACGGGTGCCTCTGAGTGTAAAGACGATACTGAATGATACCCGCTGCTGTTCTTGGGCTTGTGGTAGCTTCTATATGGCCTGGTGCACGAGCCGGTTGAACAACTGTTATGCGAACCGGCATAGAAGATTCCTATTACACAGCAGCAGTTGGCGTACTAGAACTCAGCCGGAGCTGCGCTGGAATGCAAGGGGCAGGGAGAGACGGAATGTCCCCGAGAAGATCCGTCGGCCAGCGGCATCGTCTTGCATGATTCCTACATGCAAATATCCGGAAGCGAATCCGGCAGGAATCGTACCTGGTTCGCCTGGGTGGGAGGCGAGTAGTCTAGCTATTAAACCACCTCAGCTTCAACCCCACTTTTAGAACTGCTGTTAGCCAGTAACTTGCGTAGGCCTATTAAAAATTTAGTACATATTGGTATTGATTTAACATAGCTGGGCGCTAAAATCGATTTATTTGTTTTGACGTATGTTCAAAATTTTAAAATGATAATGTTAATTCACAAGAAAATTTTTTACATTATGACAGTAATTGTAAACATATAACAATACATAGATACTTCTTAATGTAAAGTTGCAATCCGCCTTCAATTGTAAAACAATATATGTCCGACGCTGTTTGGAACTCATCCAAGAATTGATACAGAAGTTGGCTAAGGTTCTACCACCATGCTACCAACTCACGCGGATGCTAAATTTCTTAAATACAGGTGATGTAGTAAAATTTGCGGGAAAAAAAATTGTTTTAACTTTCCATTTACTACAGAATGTTTTAAATCTTTGGTAGTAATTAAAACATGTAGTTATCAATATTATTTTTCTTAGTTGTATTTTAAACCAATTTCAATAAATTTCATTATCACAGACGTATAAACAAGATGAGACACTATGTTTAGTATCAACTGACCAGTTTAAACTTTATTGGCTTAAAATTTTTTATGGCATCAGTATTTGTTAGGAGCATTAAATATGCTAATTCATAGACACGTTTGTCAATTATCTTGTAACAAAAAGCGCAGTTAAATGCAATACCTCTAACATCGTATCTGGAAATAGTTATTCTATGTCCGACATATTAGGCTTACAAGTAGTGGACCGCCCGAAAATAATAATTTCACTTACGTCAACCAAAGTTGTAACCTGGTCCTACCTAGCTAAGCGTAAATTATATTCTTCGTTGCTTATGTCTGCAATTATTAATAAAGAACCACATAAAATACGGGTGAGTAGCCCGCGCTATTTTTTTCCGTATCTATGTAACCCGCACACTAATTTACCCATCTGACAAAACATCAATCGTGGCAGAACACCACGTGCGCGTTGATTAGTTGTCGTGAGTAAAGCAAGCGGTAAACTGATGGTGTTACGTCAGAATTGCGCTGAGAAGCAGCCAATTTTCATAGAATTCACAACCGTTTATTGTGTTGCGACAAATTTTGCGATATTTACCGAATACGTTGGTACGTGAAGACTGCGTCAGTAGTAACACACACCTGCCTCGCTTCGAGCCATTGTGTTGTGTTTCTTCATGTGACATAAAATTCCAGTCACCGGCTACTGTTTCGACGGAAAGAAATCAAAGNAGCCATTGTGTTGTGTTTCTTCATGTGACATAAAATTCCAGTCACCGGCTACTGTTTCGACGGAAAGAAATCAAAGCGCACGTGCTGTTTTGTAGCGATTCTCTATGTTCACGCCGCTGATATTTGTAGTCTGACAACGGCATCGAGTGTTCTTCTAACAGACGAGACGCCGTAATGAGTGCGTACACAGCACGGAACTCGGCTACACAAGAGACTATTATTTTACAGCGGAGGAAATGTTTTGTTAGATGAGTAGAATGAACTGCGGGTTTCATAGATACGGAAAAAAAAGGCGCGCGCGACTCAACTGGTATAAATATGCTTACATATATTCCAGTACATGCCAAAAATAATCCCAACAAATAACACCATAATTTTAGTATAGCTGGTAAAATGAATTTAGTAATGTGAATTAAGTAATAAGTAACTAATTATAAATATTATTATACATTCTATTGTATATATTATTTAATATTATGATCTTTGATAAAAAAATTACTTCTCGTTTTAAGTCTCGGTAATAGCTAACCAATTTGAACCCAAATTTGCATGTTGGCAGTTGTTATTATGTTCACTAAATCNTTTTAAGTCTCGGTAATAGCTAACCAATTTGAACCCAAATTTGCATGTTGGCAGTTGTTATTATGTTCACTAAATCCAAAATTGAAAGCTTTTTTAAGCGTGGAAATTTGAAAGACGGCATCTGATATTTATAAATAAAAACCATGCAGCAGTAAAATATCAACAATTTCCTTTCACATTTTGCGNATCTGATATTTATAAATAAAAACCATGCAGCAGTAAAATATCAACAATTTCCTTTCACATTTTGCGTGAAATAAGCTCAATGAAATGCCACCTAATATTATTGTAGTGATTTCTTCTTTTTAAACCGGAACCGTTCTTTTGATGTTATATGGCACACGTTAGGTACTGTTAAAACGGTTTGTTTTCAAGTAAGTATTCTGAAATACCAAATTTTAGCAATAAGTTTGCTTGGGAAAAGCTTTAGTAGTCCGCCATTTTGAAAGATAATGACATAAGAAATTACTGTAGTTGTCTTACAACAAGTCTCGGGAACCTCGGTAAGAGAAAAATTACTATAAAATATTGCAAAATTTTTAAACTTCTTTGACTTTCATTAAGTACATGATTCCATTTTCTAATCCTAAGAGTGGAATACATAATAAAAATTACTTGCATCTAAAGTGTAGAGGAGGGTAGACTAATAGGTTACACCGGTAACGATTGGGTATGTAAGATTTCATTTTGTATGCGAGCTGTCCCTCGATCATAATCCCGGAATAAAGAGGGCATTATAAGGCGGATAATCGTATGGCGTTTTAAAAACATTATTCAAACGAGGATTCTGCGTGAGCTTTACAAGAAACAAGCAATAAACACAATGTTCAACGAAACACTTCTATGTCCGGAAGGTTAACATAAATGCGTAAAATAGGAAAACATGCCAAGGTAAAAAAAAATACTGATGTCCATTTCTTCTGTTCATGGATTGCATATAATTTCTTTATGGGATTCTCACCATTTATGTCTTACAGAGGTAGGAGTTTGTCGGGCTGGTTTTTCTCAGGTGTGAAATTTGGCAGGCAGTTTCCTCGTGGTACTGCACATTTCCTTCACCACACTCATTCCGTTTCTGATCTGCTAGCCGTAGGACGCCCAGCTCAGCTTCCTTTTATTCCCATTTAAACCAAATCGATCATAGTTAGGCCATAAAAAAAATTGTATTTATTTTCCACTATTTCTAAAAATAATTAGTGACATCAGTTGGTGGAAAACGAGATAGTGAATATCAGTTTATAAACTTCTATTTACTGGCGAATAAGTCGAATAAAGGGTGGATTAATGCAATATAGAAGCGAGACTCACTGGAATTCATCGCTCGTCACTATTCAAACAGTGAAACTCATTACAGATATAAAGTGATGTGAAAGCACTTTAATGAGTTCAGTGATTCACAACTATTGTGACTATTAAAGTTTTAGAGTGTACGTAACGCTACTTTAGTGCCTAAAGACTCTAGCAGAATAGGTGGTTGGTGGTGATTGTTTTTTATGTTGGTGGTTGTTGTTGATGTTGGTGGTTTTCGGTTGGTGTGCAATGTGTTCCAAGACAGAATAGTCAGTGTTGGCGATTATATAAATTATTTCGCAGGTGTGCCAACATAAAGCAGTACAGTCTTAAAAAAGGCGTATCAGTTATTATAATTAGCTCTTACTGGAATTTGATTTTTTATAATTTTCAGTGGACAAGACTTTAAATGCTGATATTGTAACTATGTTAAATAAATCACACTGACGTAAGTCATATCAATAACATTGAATTTATTCCTTATGCAAAGAATTATTGATAGAGCATTTTATAAAACAATATAATATTCACATGGCTATCTCAAATTAGTCTGTAATCATGTACAGCTGCATAAATCAATAGAGTCGTATAATTTTTTTCAGCTTTTATATTTTTACACGTAGGATTTTAACTGTTAATATTGCTGGTTGCTGAGTAACAACATGCATTAGCAGCTCGATACGAATATTTTTAATTTCACAATTATTTTGGCCATTTCAAAACTTTTCCACCGTCCCTTGTTCAGAAATTAGAGCACAATCTCCCATTGGACGGTTTGTTTACCACATACCAACCACGATCGACACCACCACCAACCACCGACCGCGAGTTTAAATTATTTTATGAGTGACCGCTAACCAACACCAATCACCAACAGGAAACTGTGACGTTTCATATATAGTTCACCATCTTTCAACAGCCGCCAGCACCATCCACCAACACCAACCACCTATTGTGCCAGGAGCTGAATACCGTAAACTTACTAACATACGCTATATGAAGTACCTTCCCTGGCTACCTCATGAAGGATTTTTGAGAAAGCCGCTAGCCAACCATTGAGTCACAAGGCTCGTAAGCTCAAACAGAATTTGTGATTACGTGATTGTGAGAGAAAAGTTATAATGCGCGTTGGAATAAAATTATCCTTTATCATCTGTAAGTAATAGTAACGAGACGTACTATTCTTACAGTAACGCTCAAACTTGCCAATTTTTTCAACCTTATTAGATTGCCAATAAATATTTTCTAGTTTCTGGTAGCCCTGTGTGAAAGTTTGAAGACAGCGCAATGGTAAGCTGTTAGTGAAATGGACATGTT
The DNA here is from genome assembly GCA_002778355.1 of Clitarchus hookeri. Lineage (NCBI taxonomy): Eukaryota > Metazoa > Arthropoda > Insecta > Phasmatodea > Phasmatidae > Clitarchus > Clitarchus hookeri. The sequence continues at coordinate 78,108 of NQII01005282.1, read as the reverse complement.
CCACACTAAAGAAAGATCCTCCCATGTATTAACATAGTACATTTGTATCTGGAAGTATGCTGTGTGATTAAGCTATATTTTTTACATTATTTAGTGACTTATATCATTTATTTACTTATTACCATAGATGGAATGGAAAATGACGCCAATACCCTTCTTAATACAATAATTTCGAAAGCTCAGAAATATATTTTCAGTTGACCAACATAATATTACAAGTAAAATAAACTCCTTGCATTTTAATATTTGGATGAATTTCTGGTGGGATTTTTCGTACGCTTCCTTTTCCCCCTCGGACTCTCAATTTTACACGTTTGCTTTGGTATGATCTGTTAAACGTACAGATCACAAGACGTAATTTGAAATATCCAATAAATTACACTTTCAGCTGTTGTCCCTACTTGTGTATAGTGCTGAAAATTTTGCACATGATACGTTTATGTTTGCTACGGTTTTAACGCCAAAACGTCCTCCTTATTCATGACTTACATAAATTATTATACTGAATTATTAAAAAAATTTCGACAATCTCCGTTAAATGATTGCTCACACAAATATAGACGAAAAGTATATACGTGACATTTAGCCTTACTCGATTCCTTAGGATGATACACGTCCGTAAATGTGGGAATGAAGGGTCGGTTGATTGCGAACAGCACGGTGTCAAATTTTGTTACAGCTGTAAAAGTAAGTATAGTTTACCAGCAAATGTNGGTCGGTTGATTGCGAACAGCACGGTGTCAAATTTTGTTACAGCTGTAAAAGTAAGTATAGTTTACCAGCAAATGTACTCGTCTCCAATGCAGTTAGATACACCTGGGTGTCTATCACCAATTTTCCATAACCTTTGCCTTTTGTACACCGACAATAATTTTCTGTAGATGTGTGTATTCATTTGCTGATAAACTGCTCGTACTTCCAGAGGTCTAAAAGTACATTTGGTCACGTGCTATTCGCAATAAACCTGTCACCCATCTCCACCCTTAAAATATCACATACATTTCGCCTGTATTAACGTGAGGAACGACTTGACGGAGTTCGTCGGTGATGTCTGTGAACATTATTAACGTCTCCTTTTGGCGCGTATACGTCTTGAAAATCGGGGACTGAATGCATGTGGTGCCAAGACGGAAACGGTGATGTAACGTTTACAGGAGGATCCATTCCGACAATGTAACGTCGTGACCAACAACACGACTGAATTAAATGTGNGGTGATGTAACGTTTACAGGAGGATCCATTCCGACAATGTAACGTCGTGACCAACAACACGACTGAATTAAATGTGGCCTCGTTTGATCGGTTATACGACTACGATGTGAGACGGACCTTGAGTTGGCGGTGCGCATGCGCGTAGCACGAGTGTGTTACGTCATAACCTCGCGACAATTTTGGACGTGGCCAAAAATTTCCAAGCATTATAACTTGAGACCCCGAAGTGCCAGTGCGTTGATTTTCGTGCCAAACGGATGATCTCATATAGAAATGAANGGTGATGTAACGTTTACAGGAGGATCCATTCCGACAATGTAACGTCGTGACCAACAACACGACTGAATTAAATGTGACCTCGTTTGATCGGTTATACGACTACGATGTGAGACGGACCTTGAGTTGGCGGTGCGCATGCGCGTAGCACGAGTGTGTTACGTCATAACCTCGCGACAATTTTGGACGTGGCCAAAAATTTCCAGNACGTCGTGACCAACAACACGACTGAATTAAATGTGACCTCGTTTGATCGGTTATACGACTACGATGTGAGACGGACCTTGAGTTGGCGGTGCGCATGCGCGTAGCACGAGTGTGTTACGTCATAACCTCGCGACAATTTTGGACGTGGCCAAAAATTTCCAGGCATTATAACTTGAGACCCCGAAGTGCCAGTGCGTTGATTTTCGTGCCAAACGGATGATCTCATATAGAAATGAAGGTTTAAGCCACAAAACCCAAGTCTCCGCTTCGTAACATTAATTTCATTCCCATTTCCCAAATAAAGTATTAACCGCTTACCTGAACGTATTCACGTGAAACTCATGGCCATGTCTGCGACAAAGCCACACTCCGAATTTTCCCTTAATATTTTTAGACGTGTTAAAATGCGCCTTCTTATCGTATAATAATCATTAAAGAATCATCATACCAAAATTAACAATATCACAGACATAATCATAGCATTTGGCATCACTAAAAATATTTTCCTTATTTTTTTTTTACGTTATTTTAAAATAAGTTGTCTACGGACGTTTTAAGTCTATGTTTCGTTATTATGAAGCATGACNAATGCGCCTTCTTATCGTATAATAATCATTAAAGAATCATCATACCAAAATTAACAATATCACAGACATAATCATAATTTTGGCATCACTAAAAATATTTTCCTTATTTTTTTTTACGTTATTTTAAAATAAGTTGTCTACGGACGTTTTAAGTCTATGTTTCGTTATTATGAAGCATGACGTGAATGACGCGGTAATATCTCAAATTGTTTCCAGTTTTTACATAATATATGTAAAGTCGCCTGACAACATTACTAAAATTCCTAGAAGCATGCAAATATGCCTTTTTTCAGTACTCCTTTCAGAATAAACTGACTTCTTATAGGAGAGAAAATTGTGCTCTCGAAGAGCGAAATGAAAGGCAGCCGTGTTGCAGAACTCCCCCTTTGTTTGGCTGATCTGCCATTAAATATGGAATGACGGGCGACGTCTCACTTCGACGGGGATTGAAGAAGATAAGAGCCACGACGTCTTGGGCTATCACATATTAAGCAGGTCTTGATCAACGGGAGGGGGAAGTGGTTCGTAAGTGCTACGTGAATTGCAGGAAGCGATCAACACATGGCACACGTCAGTGATGTACATGAATGCAGGGGTAGCGAAGATGGGTTTGTTACCATTCTGCAACATGTTACATCTAGGTAGTTCATTCCTTATGTAAGCGGTGATGCAGTAATTTGGCAAGTGTGTGACTCAAAGTTGCCGTATGAGTGAGAATATTATAGCAGCAAGCGGGATATTACATACGTTAGTAATAACAACTAGAACATCAACATGGCCCCGTGGAATACATAAGTTTTGCCATACGAGCTCAGAAACTTATATTTTTGAGGTTACATAAAATAAAACGCTAAAAAGTCCTTCTAACCATTCCAGGACCTGAAATAACAATACTGTATTTTTTATTTTATAACTGTTAAAGGATATAAGTTTTTNCAGAAACTTATATTTTTGAGGTTACATAAAATAAAACGCTAAAAAGTCCTTCTAACCATTCCAGGACCTGAAATAACAATACTGTATTTTTTATTTTATAACTGTTAAAGGATATCAGTTTTTTTTACATATATATATATATAATGCGCCTAATGCTATAGTATTTAATTTGTAAATGAGTGGCTCAGATACTTATGAATTTAAAGTGGCAAATCCAAAGTATGTGTTAAGGAAATTTACTAAATATTTCGTTACAAAATAAAAACTTATATACTTTATATTGAGTTATATTATGTTTTTATTAACCATAAGTTAATATGTTAAAAGGCCGTTATGTTTCGTCGGAATGCGCGCCAGGGATTAAACTGAAATATTTAAAGTCAGGTGTCATTANTAAGTTTTGCCATACGAGCTCAGAAACTTATATTTTTGAGGTTACATAAAATAAAACGCTAAAAAGTCCTTCTAACTATTCCAGGACCTGAAATAACAATACTGTATTTTTTATTTTATAACTGTTAAAGGATATAAGTTTTTGTTACATATATATAATGCGCCTAATGCTAAAGTATTTAATTTGTAAATGAGTGGCTCAGATACTTAAGAATTTAAAGTGGCAAATCCAAAGTATGTGTTAAGGAAATTTACTAAATATTTCGTTACAAAATAAAAACTTATATACTTTATATTGAGTTATATTATGTTTTATTAACCATAAGTTAATGTGTTAAAAGGCCGTTATGTTTCGTCGGAATGCGCGCCAGGGATTAAACTGAAATATTTAAAGTCAGGTGTCATTACNTGTTAAAAGGCCGTTATGTTTCGTCGGAATGCGCGCCAGGGATTAAACTGAAATATTTAAAGTCAGGTGTCATTACCATTTCCTCCAAATAAAACACACTTTAAAAATAACACTCTACCAACTTTTGGCAGTGATATCTTACTTCCATGTTTTGCGTATTTCAGTATAGGTGACGAGCTCTAAGCATTCTGTTCATATGAGAAGATAATATGCGTTCGTTTATTTTTTAAGAAGTGCACCACAGAAAGAAAGTTACCTTCCTTGTGTGATCAACGTGTAAACGCAGATTTGGCGAGAGCAGAGTAATATATTACAAGGTAATGAACAGCAGACAAGTAAGTTCATGAAAGGTATTCTTTCTCACACTCCACCAGTCTTTCCTCTCTGACACAAAGGCAACCAAGATTACCCTCTAAAGCGTGCAAGGCCATCAACCATGCGAGGGCATAAAACAGAGGTAAAACACTTCACCAATGTTTTATTCATGACTTTCTACGCCAGGACAAAATCAACTTGACGTAGAAATGAAGGTGTTACGTTGAAAGTTCACAAAATAACAAAACCTCTTTCTTATTATTTACTTTCTTTAAGCAAAACCGGTGTTTTTATTTACCCTTTTCGTAACGTATTTGCATTTCCATTTATTTCCCCATTCTTTGTAGTTGCCGCTGAACTTACAAGAGTGAAAAATAGCTAATAATATATCCCTCGGTGCCTGTCTCGAATAGTTAAGTTACGCAAAACTTAAGAGAAGTGAGTGAGTGAAGAGATTTGGGCGGCTCTTAACAGCGAGGTCTTGAGAGCCGATGAAGGTGAAGCGAGGCGAGAATGGAGCAGTGCCGGAACGAAAGAGCAGGGTAAGCGGGATATCCCCAAGAAAACCCGCCGATTCCCACATGCAAAAATCCGGGAGTGGCCCGTATGGGGATTGAACCAGGTTCGCCTTGATGGAAGGCGAGCGCGCTTACCACTGAACCACCACGGCCCCAACATAAGAGGAGAGCTAAGTACATTAAATTATAATTTTTAATGATATAATATATTGCTATATATTTTCCAGAATATCTCTTCTTGCAAGTACAGTTAAGAGAANATTATAATTTTTAATGATATAATATATTGCTATATATTTTCCAGAATATCTCTTCTTGCAAGTACAGTTAAGAGAACTGAGAATGGTTTGCGTACTAAACAACGCATAACTTTCTTCTAAAACGATTCATACACCCGGTATTCGAAATCAGGGCCCGCTACACTGTAAGTCAGCGTGTAAATTATTTCACAGAGTTGACATGTGTATTACATAAAGAAATGTTTAAATTTTACATTGCCGTTTCGTTTCAATTTATGCTGGTGTCGATTAATTACCTTGCGTAATTTATTTATTCATGTACTTCGAATAATGGAAGAACAAAGGTCAATTTCGAAAAAGTATATGTTCTCAATTGTTACTGTAGACTGCACGTAGGTACACTTTCCAAACAAGAGTTTATTTCTGAATGTGTTTCGATATTTTTTTTTGTAATTGTAAAGAAACTGTTTACATTATTTGCGTAAAAAGTGCGCAACAATGTTATTGTTGGAATTTAATTTGTACACTGCTTAAGTTCGTGGAGAGCACGAACATCCGGCGTTTTAGCATAGTTAAGGTTATATTAATTGCCATACATTTGGCCATTTCCAGTTAAAAAACGGAAAATACGAGGTGTATATTTTCACCTGTTTTGCTATTTGATGCGGGTCGGGCACCAAAAAACGTACTTCATTTGTGACAAATTTGGCAAAACTATCCACGTGAGGGTAGGAAATTATGTCTGGTGTCTGTCAACACTTATATTTCTTGAGATTTTAATAAATAGAAGTTGTAGAACTCCTAGGATACCCAAAAATTTGTATTACAATTTTTAATGAGAAATTACTGTGCGTTCGTGTTTAGTGAAATACCTTCCTTGTCGCATCGCAAATAGTCCTCAGTGTTCATGTTTAAGTTTAGAAATTCTATAAAAAAAAATTTTTGTGAACTTTTCTTAAGTATATTGCCATAAATGATAAAAAGGAAGTGATTGTTTATTTTTTCAGCGTTTCTTCACAGAAAGTGATCGGCACGTGACACGCGTGTAGATTCTGTCCACGTGTTTCTACTCCGACCACAGAGAGTAGTATACTTCTTCGTCTACACCCTGTCCTCTCTCATAACTGATGCATAGTAATTGAAATTAACGTAATTACACCTTAAAGGCTGTTAATTTTTTATTTGCGTGCAGGTAAATACAGACTACGCATGCTAAACGCCAGCTCTCAAGGGACCCGAGTGCTGACATTATAATGAAAGTACTTCCCCGCAAAAAAAAAAAAAAATCTCGCTGGAAATTCTTCGGATGATTAGAAAAAATTTCGCGTAACTAATTTGCACGCGCGAAGGGAAACTGTGAATATGCATGTTGGACGTGCAGGTGGCGCGCCTCGCACGCGATTTCACGCAGCTGCGTATGCGATATCGCATACGCATCGCGCTCAGCCATATGCCTTCTGGCTCCCCTGCCTTGCTAAACATTGCTATCACCCTGTCGGCATTTGTTCACCTCGGCCCTTCAGGAGACTCAATCGCGACTTTCAAACATCATACCCTTTTACTCTTCTTTGGAAAATTAATTTTATTTAAATAAGTAATTAAAATATTTTATTGAATTGAATTGATTGGATTGGAAAAAGCTTATTAACGTCCCCCAGTGTTACGTCAGAAGTCTTATCAGGGAACGGTTTACTAACTAACTTATGACCAAACTAAACTAACACCTTTGACTTACCTTGGAGTTGAACCCAGAACCTCCAGTACCTCAGACCGGCGGTGTAACAATCAACTGCGCCACGGGAGGTCAGCTTAAATTAATTTATGCATGGCTCTATATGATTCAGTGTGTAATAAAGAGTTTTACCTCATTTTCTTCACAGGTTACTTATATTATTTGGGATTAGAATTGTAACTCGAAATGGTAACATAATTTCATTCTTAAATTTCCAGGTAAGAATAAAATTTCACTGATAATCAACTCCGACATACTAATAGATATGTTAAGGTACTGTTCTTAGAAGCGGATCTTCCGGTTACGTTATTAAAAATGGCCTAACGACCAGCTTTTGACCAGTTAAATACGCTTGTCTGCTCCACAGGTAAATTATGGGTAGGGACAACTTTATTTGTTATTTTGGAGAGTGCATAAAACATTTAAATAATTTATATGGATTCGATTTAATTCCGTAAAAACACTATTGTTACTGGTCCGACATACCTGAAAACTACCTGGTTTCAACTCGAAACTCTATTCTTGTGACAAAATTCTGTTCGAAAATATTGCATATGCAGCGCATGTTAAGTTTAGAAGGGTTCTTCAAGCTGTGACTTACAAACCAACCTTGTGACAATGCAGTTGTATAGATTATAACCTACGAATTTGGACAATGAGAAATAAAATCATAAGGCTTTACATATCAAAGCCATAATTTAATTTGCGAATTGTAACACTATTAAAATGTTGTATAGGAAGAGCTTTAAATAAAAAAAACCACATGTTTTTTTTATTTCCCTTGCAATGCAAATTTATGCTGTTTCCATAAATGAACATAATAATTTCTGCTGTCAACAAAATCTTTTTTGTGTACATCAGGTGAACTTGACGAAGTGATGGCTCTCATTATGCAGGATAGATAGACGGCAGTCGTCCTTGAATCTCCAGTATGAAATGAAACCTTACTAATAATTATCCCAAAAAATGCACTATTTTTTTATAATACAAAGTGCAGTTCAACTAGTACACCCTACATTTAAGTAGGTCTTCTTTCCTTACATAAAAACAATTAGAGGACATAATTTTTTAATCATGGCATGTCAAAATTACCTTCCTAGTGGTCTTGGGATGTACAAATAAAATATACAAAATTATGTACAGAATATTTTACGTGGGTAACTGAAATTTCAGGTTTTAATTCATGTTGATGTACCCTGAGAAATATTTATATTACAAAGAGCCAGAAATTAAAATCATGGATAAATTCCCTTATTTTAAAGAAATTTTTAAAAACTGGGAGAACGTTTCGTAGAGTGGAATTTACATATGTCTTGGCGTAGCTCACGAAACTAACGTCATTGTGAATAATATCATTTTGGTAAAAGAGTTAATTTTTTTTACGTCTTCGTCCAAAAATTATTAAAATTGCGATTTTGACATGTTTTTGCTCGCAAAACGGAAATATACGTTATAGCATTTGTTTATAATATGAAACAGGACTAGTAAGTAATTTCAACAAGTTGAAATATGTTTCATGCAAATATGAAATTATTCACTTTTTGGTGACTAGCTAGCTACCTTAACAGTAGAATCCGGCGGGTGGGGTATGGAAGATACCCGAGAGAACCCACTGGCAATTACCAAAGTACGCGTTTTCCGTACACGTTGGGGAATGAGTTGGAAGTAATCTTCCTTGTAACAGACGTCAATATGTCATTTATTCTGCATCTAATTGCTCCATTGTCACAAATTAAGGCTCGGCTTTATTTACACTGAAGAGCCAAAAAAAACTGGTACACCTGGCTAATATCGTGTAGGACCCCCGAGCACGCAGATGTGCCGCAAGACGACGTGGCATGGACTCGACTTATGTCTGAAGGTATGCAGGAGGCAATTCACACCATGAATCCTGCAGGGCAGTCCACAAATCCAATCTGCGCCAATTTGAGAAAGGGTTGCATGTCTGTCACGTTTAATGATTCTCGTCAGTCGTCGTTTGTCCCGTTCTTTCACGATCTTTTACCGGCCGCAGCGATGTCGAAGATGTGATGTTGTTCCGGATTCCCGATATTCACGGTACACTCGTGAAGTGGTCGTACGGGAACATCCGAATGTTATCGCTACCTCGGAGATCCTATTTCCCATCTCTCGTGCCCCAACTATAACACCACGTTCAAGCTCACTTTAATCTTGATAACCTGCCATTGTAGCAGCAGTAACCGATCTAGCTGCCCACCGCATTGCGTATCTCTGTGTTTTGCATACGCACGCTTATACAAGTTTTTTTGACTCTTCAGTGCATTATGCAGAAATTATAGTTTTTCGTGTCATAATTTTAGTCTAAGGGATATTGTTGAAAAAGTTTAATTATAGAAAATTTACAATTTACTAGTTCTCTAATACTTTTGTATCTAATTTTTACTGTGTGTTATTTACTGCTTGCTAAAAGGTAGGAACTTAGTGATAAAATATAAATATTTTCCTGACTTTTTACAACAATTAGATAATAAACAATTAAAACATCCTGCAATAATATTAAACCACTCGTAAAACGTTATAATCGCGCGTTATCAGTAATGACTATGAATCCGAAATTATGACGCAAAAACGAAGAATTTCTGCAAAATAGGCGAAGACTAGCATTAAATTATTATAGCTTGCATTTTTATGGTGCTATTAGGAAATATGCTATTAATCATGAGCGTTCCACACTCAACGTGCGATGGTTCCATCCAGGCATACGGTATTTCAGCAGGTAGAGGAAATGTGCGGGATGAGATTCTCATGTAGGTAGATCAGATGAATCTCAGTTTAATGGTTCGTGGGAGGGAGTTGGGCGGATATCACGGGGGTACAGCTGTTTTCTTTTCTCTTCGGTTTCCGTCGCTCTCCTTTCACGTTTAGTTCATCTCATGCATTATTTATGCCCGGACGCTGCTTCGGCAATGCCCTCCGTCGTAAGGAAGCCGGTTACAGAAACTGTTAACCTCGCCTCGTTTATATCGATCCACGGCCTGGCACGTGAGGAATTATTTTTTAAAACCCCTTCTTTATCAGTGAGAAGGGACTCAAATTCACAGTGGCAATTACGTATGTTATTGTACCGGCAAACCGCAGGAGAGAAAATCCTTATACTGAACGGGATAAACTCAACCACACAAGTGTTTACTCGTTGAAGATTAACGGCACCCTAATAATTGTAATTTTAGTATGGAAGGGCTTGTTATTTGCCGATTCTGTCCACATTCCATCTCGGTTCGATCCAAGGTCGTAATAATAAGCGTGTGCGAAAACTGGAGACGGTTACTGATGTTTCATCCTGGGGTACTTCGTTTCTTCTCACCTTAATATCAGCCTCGAAAAGAATGCTCGTGTAAGGAGAAAGGTCCGGACGGGATATCTGTGCTTACAGCTCGGGTCGTTGTTTTATCGCAACGATACTTACAGCAAACATGTAAGGGCGTGCAACGAACGTTAAACTACAGGCCTCATTTCAGTCACGGTGTTGGTTCTGCAATGCAGAGTTCTCGGGGTTTCCATCGGCTGTGTGATGGATGGTAATTTCGATCCTGAGGCTCCTCTATCAAAATCGTTAGCGAGCAGTTTGAACGACGAGACTGTGAACTCATCACCAGGAGCAACATCTTTTTCCAAGACTACATCTTCATTCCTAGGTTCTTCTCCTTCCGCCATGACAGCTCAACCATCTGGGTCTAGTGTATAATCTACAGAACTTTCATTGGCATATCGATGTCACCTTTGCTGCAAAGACGTTTCCTTCAAGCATATTGCACGACGACATAAAGAATATAAGTGCCAGAATATTTGGTTCCATGTTTAACGAAGGGCTGAGATTTGCATAAGGAAGCACAGTTTACATGGATGAACATGAAATTTTTAAAAGGGTTTTTGTAGTAATATATTTTAATAAATTATAAAAACAAAAAGTAACAGTTTAATTTTATTATTTTGCCTATGTGGTAACCAGGGGGCTCAGTGGCTGAAAGGTTAGCTTGCTTGCCTCCCACCAAGATGAACCGGATTCAATCCCCGGCCGGGTCTCTCTCGAATTTTTGCATGTGGGAATCGTGACGGACGATGCCGCTGTTCGGCGGGTTTTCTCGGAGATCTCCCGATTCCCCCGTCCTTTCATTTCGGCACTGCTCCATACTTCAATCACCGTCATCGGCTCTCAAAACCACGTTGGTAAGGGCCACCCAAGTATTTTCACTCGCTCACAATATCGTAACCAGTCTGTTACAAACTTATTTCGTTAAAAACAGTACAATGAAGCAAATATAGGCTAATCCAAATGGTAATAAAGAGCTTAAACCTAATTTCCCGATGCGATTAATGATACTCCTGAACTTAATTTCACGAGCTAGCCACCTAACAGTACGCAAATTATATTGTCCTTCCGAAAAAAAGTGGTCTGCTACATAATTATTTAAATAGAATCTATAAAAACTTGCAAAGCGAACAAAAACACGTAATATGATTTTAGGTTCGTCCTTACTGATAAGATAATGTTTTTTAATAAATCAATTACATGATAATTTTTTTTATGGTAATTGTCCTTTCGACAGGTTGCGGGTTCTAATCACTGTTCTTCCATGAAATATTTTTCTTTTTTTAGTTTTTACCAGCTTTCATGCGATTGTGTAAATAGTATATAATTTAAATTATCTAAACTGATTGTGCATTAAAAATACATTTTCGATATATTAATACAGTTTTTGAAAGATTTCGTCATATTTCAAACGACAAATAAAATAAATTTATATAAAAGTATAATAATCTCTCTCTCTCTCTCTCTCTCTCTCTCTATATATATATATAAATGCGAAAGTGTGTTTGGATGTTTGTTTGTCCCTCTTTCACGTCGCAACGGAGCAACGGATGGACGTAAATTTTTGCACAGAGATAGTTGGAGAGCCGGGAAGTGATATAGGCTACTTTTTACCTCGAGAAAATATATTATTACCTTGGGGAAATTCTTATTGGAAAACGAAAAAGTAAACAAACTCAATAACAATGCAACGTTGCAACCTAGCAACAGGTCGACGTAATTTATTGCACAGAAAGAATTGGACGGCTGAAAGTTGATATTGGCTACTTTTTATAGAGAGAAAATATCTCAAAAAATTTACTTTTGCGAGTCGGTTTACCGTACGCGGTCGCGGAGAGCAATGGCGGTGGTGGGTGGAAGCGTCGCGGGAGGGAGGGGAGGGGATCTTATTAAAAAAAACCTTAACCATAATTCTGTAGTCCATGCGAGGCACACAGCTAGTTATTTATAAGTGCTTTCGAATCCTAACGTTTAACGATTGTTTTGACAGGGCCAGCCAGCTGCCCGACCCGCGACTGTGGTGTGGGATAAGGTGCTTGGCAGCGGAAATGCTTCGGTGAAGGGTTGGTTTGGTGCAGAGGGGGAGCCGCCAACGCTCTCTGAGACGGATTGGCGTTGCATTTTGAAGAGCGATGAGGGGGAGGGGGGTCATTGTCGTGTGTTTAGAGGATGACATGTCTTGAGGGGTTTCATGGTCTTGGGATGTGAGGTGTGCAAGTTCTTTGATTGTCTATGGTTGGGGAGGGGTGAATATATTGATAATTTCAATAACATTTTCGACGATTTTAGGGGCAGTGGTATAGATAACCTCAGTCTCAGTTGTTAGATACTTAAAAAAAAAAAAATGGGTTTGAAGGAGTGTAAGGGAGACGGTAGTGGGAGAGGATGTTAGGTGGGCGACGAGATTGTAAAGTGGTTACGGTGAGGGTGTGGGGTGTGTTNGGGGATGGTGATGAGTTTTGAATATCAAGGGGGTTGGTTGGTAGAGGCATACTTATTAAATCCAATATGGTGGTCCTGAGATTGGGTTACTTAATCGTTATGGCATTAGATCCTATGCGCCATGAAAAAACGAGTCCATTGATATATAACACTCAATACTTACGCCTATAAGTTTTGTTAATATAAAAAAATATAATAATTTAAATTTTAAAAATTATTATGTTAAATAAATTTTATTGTTTTCTCAGATTCCTCACTGTGGCTGAGGTATTCCGAAAATCAGCCACAATGAGGAATCTGTCAGTCTTATTGAGGAGCCAACACTTTTTTCACATTTTTTTGGAAATTTAGAAGCGTTGGCAGAAAAAAAAAATTTAACGGGACAAAGTGATTTTGGTGTAAAAGAAGTGATTTCTGAAGTGATTTTTGGGGTAAACATGTGATTTTGTGGGTAAAATGTCTGGCGACCGACCGGAATGACACAGCAGAAGGTGACGTCATCCAATATGGCGCACGAATCCTGAATACTTCTCATGAATCATTTGCCTGAAGTAAGATTCCTACCCTACTTAGATTGCATTTTTTTTAAAATAATGTTAGGTTAAATTTCAATATGTGTAATTTTGGGATTACCAAATAAAAAAAACTGAATAAAATATAAATTTTTTTAGTATTCACAAACTTTCCTTTAACACTTTTAATTCAACATGGAACTAACTTTACCTCCTTCCTTACCAGTTTTACTAGGCGCACAACAGTCAGGCTGTCTGATACAATATGTGCAGATAGCGCAATGACAAGTTTCAAAGGTTCATATCAATATTGCCCATTTAAGTGTAAACGGCCTTTACAGACACGTAACACTGAAAAAATGTAAGAAATACATTTTAGTTTCCTTGCAGTATCTTCCAACTTTTTTAATAAAATCTTTGAAATATCAACCCACATATGGCGTGTTTGGTTATTTCATAAATATTTATTACATCACAAGCGTTTAATATTTCCGTTGAAATTATTTTTATGCTGAACTTTTGCTTTTGTTATGTCTATAAATTATAACAGACCTGTATAAATTATAGTCGATACTAGCAAAAGCAGAGAGAATATAACGGGATGGAAAGCTTGAGCGGTTATTAATATCAGGGTCCTAAGAGCCGATGAGGGTGAATCGAGGTGAGTATGGAGCAGGACCGGAATGCAAAGGCATCGTCCGGCAAGATTCCCACATGCAAGTGACCGCACCGGGAATCGAACCCGGTTCGCCTTGGTGGGAGGCGATAGCTGCGCCACCGCGGTCCCAGAGAGAACGTTCACGTGTTGGCTGTGCCTGGTAATAAATAATATCGCCATGTCTTATTGGGTGCACACAAATGCTTTGCGTTGTCCCTTCAATGTAATTTCCTAGACTTGGTTAAGCTTATTTTGCGTGAGACGGTTGAATAGCCTTAAAGTAAAACTATAGCAGGGCTTAAAAAAACTTGGAAGTAACCAGACGTGGACTGTAGTACTAGCTGTTCACTGTCAATTAAGCACTTTTGATACCAACCTTTTAAAAAATCACTGCCCCTGTCTGCATATAATTTAACGGGCACATCAACTGGCATACACTTAATAATGTTCAAATGTAGGGGAGGGGGAGTAGTTCCTTTTTTTTAACGTTGAAATTAAAGTGTTAGGTGAACATGCGTGAATACTTAAAATATTAATTTTGCTTTCCGTTTTTCTTAATGGACACATTTTAACTGCAAGAATTAGAAAACACGTGAAGAAATTAAATTGTCCAGAAACTTCAGTTTGACTTGGTAAATTTTACACATAGTAGTGTAATGCACTGTTTACTTACAAGTAGATCATAACGGACGGCTTTCCAAATTATTCAGTTTGCCGCGAACATACCATAATAGTGAATACATATACTATTGCTGTTGTTGCCATTATTAAATGTGAATTAGACCGATTATTCGTATTCTGCGTATGCATCCGACATTGACCTACCGCAAACAGCACAATTGTCAAAGTCACATGGTCGACAGTAACGAACGTGTTTGCTTAATCTTAGTTTTTCAAAAGACAAACACTTTAATATAAATTAAATTCTTTTAGCAATTTGAGGAAGAGTGCAGACATCAGAATGCACTTGTGTGCGTAAACAGTTTTAGAACCTCAAATACTATCCACGTTGTTTACGATAGTCGTGCTGGCAGGTAAACAGTTCAATGTTGAGACACAGAGTTTATCTCTGCGCAGCCAGCGAGATCGCTCTACCTCATATTCACTCCACGGTTGTTGTCATTAAGGGTCCCGCCTGCCTCAATCATTTTTCTCCCTTTTTGGCCGAGAAGCGCTGGAGATACGCACATAAAAAAAAGGTTTTGCACCACCTGTAATTGTTTTCACATGAAGTATGTTTGCTGGAACAGTCAGTGCATTACAGAAATACATTCGTCACGTCAGGTGTGGTATTCTGTACAGAGAGTGTGAATTTCATCCTGTAATATATGTTAGGGGGTGAGCAACCTACCAGCTCAGAAATACCAGTAGTGCAAACCTTTTTTTTTTTTTAGGTGTGCATAACGGTTAAACTGGCACGTACTTCAAAAGCGCCATCGTCGCTAAACGTACGGCTCTGAAATGGCCTATAGTGTAGGTCATTCTGGTAGTGCTGCGTCTACATATGGTTCTTTCAGTTGTGACCCTGTCATTTCAATGATGAAAAATCTGTAGCAAAGTCCAATACAGACTACTATCATGCCCTTAAGGGGGACCATTCCTCGCCATTTTGGATTTTCGGAATATTTTTCTGTAAACTGCATTACAGATTTTGTATTTAATTGTTAGTTTCGACAAAGCATATGGCATTACACTGTACATGTTCTAAAACGTGTACTGCTAGACTGCTGTTGCCAGGGCCATTTCTGTAACCAAAAGGTAGAAACAATTATATATTTCTTACCTTTAATCACTAGTCTAGAAAACAATTAATTCTTTAAAGATAAAATAGTTTAATTAAGCTCAAGGAGTTACTAATGATGTCATGCCATGTGAAAAATCTCATTAAACGTTCTCAAATTGAACTCATGGCATAAACAGTGAAAACGCAAGATGGCGGGAAGTGATCGTCCTCGAGGGCGGTCGTGGAGGACGACTGCGGCACTCACCTAAGAACTTGGCGACGCCCTTGAAGGTGACGGGCTCGATGAGGACGGGGTCACTGCGGCCCTTGGCGTTGACGGCGTAGAGCCGCGCGCGGTAGCTGGCCCCGGGCTCGGTGCCGTAGACGTCGAAGACGGGTGGCCCTCGCGCCACGCTCACGTTGAAGCGAGACCGCAACCCGGGCAGCTCCAGCAGCTCCATGACGAAGCTCTGCGGCAGGCCACCGTCGAAGCTCTCGACGCACTCCACGTGCAGCGAGTCCGCCGTCTGGTTGGCCACGCTGCAGTTGGCCAGCGGGAACGGCCGGCCTGCCACCCACCACGTCACAGGATAACACAGCACGCGGAGGCCCCGCTAGTCCCTACAGCACTACGCTCAGTCAACAGTGGAGAGATCCGGGTGGCTCCGAACGTCGAGGTCCTGACAGCCGACGAGGTTGAACCGAGGCGAGGATGGAGCACCGATGGAATGAAGGGGCGGAGGAAACCCGCCGACCAGCGACAAAAATACGGAGTGAACCGGCCAAAGATAGAGCATTAGAGGGCTAGGTTCACGTAGGGGTCACTGTGGCTGACATTGACGTCGGCCGGAGGGTTTTCTCGGGGATCTCCCGTTTCGCCCGTCTTTGCATTCCTACACTACTACACATCCACCTCATTACGCTTTCATCTGTTTTCAAGACCTCGTTGTTGAGAACCACCAGAAACTCTCCTCTCCACTTGACTTCAAAATTTAATTTTAAATACTGCCAAACCAAATAACATATCTCCAAAAAAAAAATAACCTTCAAGATATTTTTTAAAATCAAAATTTATTTTAAGCTCAAGAGTTTTTGCATGTAAAAAGATACATAAGTTCCTTTTTATTTATTTTTGAAAAGTAATTTACTTCATTGTCAAACACATTTTTTAAGCATTCCACTGCCTGACAGATCAATACCACACCATTAAGGAATTTCAAAAACAGATAAAACCGCACGCTACAATACCTAGCCAAACAGGTGCAGAAAAAACTATTTTATTTTAAAATACAGGCAAGACTCCAGTAACTTAACATACAGGATTATTAGTAAGTAGTGAGACCACCATATGTTGAGCGACACATTGCTGAAACCGATGTGGCATCGATTCGATGAGTGTCTGAATAATGTCCAGGGGTATCGTGGACCGTGAGTTGTAGATCCGAGTACCCAATTCATCTTCTTCTCGTGGGAACGGGAAGGCGTTCAGTCGAAGTCCAACCGTGTATCACCGAGTCTCAATCGGCGAGAGAACGGGAGATCGGGTAGGTAAAGGAATCACCTGCACACCTTGTAAACGTCGAGGCTGATTTCAACTGTACGTCGCCGAGTTTCGTCCTGTCGTAAACGTACGTTTAGGAAGCCTCGTTGATACGGAATTGCCACTGGCAGCAGTAAATCATCATGGTGGTGGTGTTCCGTAAATGTGCCCATAAGAGTACTCGCGCATTGGAACCGAATTCATGACACCACGACGAACATCCGACTGTTTGATACTTGGTCGTACGAATTGATTTCGCACATTGAAACCTACTGCATCGGAGGCCATTTATCATCGTACCCCTAGTGGCTGCTGAGTGGTGCATTATCATTTTGCAATTACATAAATAGTAGTTGTTCGTTAAAATGAATTCTCGACAGTAAATCCTTGAAAACAATGCTTTAAATCGACAAAGACGAAGGCGTTGAAGTAGGAGTGAGAGGGGCAACCAAATATACGTGAAACGTAAAGAATTTGGATGGTTGCACAATTTTTTTTTGCATGACCTCAAGGATAACTTCTTATTTTATTCCGTCTCCCTTTTACCTTTAAAGCCACACAATAACAACTGGTCAAATATTCAGTCATGTCGTACGACTTCACGGTAAATCCCAGCTAGTTGGGTCCAGTCACAGGTTAGAACATAACCCACATATTCGACGACAGAGTCGCCTCTAGTGCGTGGACTTCAGTCATACACCGGGAGTATAATAGTTTGGCCAAGTTTGAAGCAAGAGCTTGGGAGTGGTGGAGCAGTGGAGCTGTTCATGCTCTGTCATTTCATTCGGCCGGCCGCCATTTTATAATCAAAATTTCTCGTTTTTCTCACAAAATCTGAAATGTTTCTTAAAATTTCCCATTCCCCTTAAAAAGGCGCAAAAAACGATCGGAAGGATTTTGTGGTGGGAGAGGGGTGATCGTTTTCGAGGGAAGAGCAGTAGCGGCCATATTGTTTTATGGGTATAGGATATGCCAAATCGATAGGCAGGGTCCAGGTCGGAAGTGAAACCTGACCGTCCACCATATTGGTTCTGTCAGCCATCTTAGCCACCATGTTAGGTCCAGGTGACCTTGAATTTTTGCCTTGCCCCCATGGCCATGAATGACCTTATAACCTAAAAAATTTGTAAATTCTGCAAACATAAAAAAAAATTATGAAAACTTTTAGTAAATTTTAAATATGTTTATTAACATTTTATTTCAAAATTTATTTTAGAAATTATAATATAAGAAATATGAATTTTTAGCTTAAGGGTATGGGGGACCAGAACCGACTAGCCACCATATTATCACGTCTTATGACCAAGATATTAGATTTAGGTGACCTTGACCTTGACCCCATGTTCACGGCCTATAACCGAATAAATTTAAAATTCTTTAAAAGTGTCCAAAAATTGTATAAAAAATTTATTTTAGAAATAAAAATATATTTTTAAAGATACTTACATTGTCGGAAGTTCCCCAGCACGATGTCCAGCAGAGGACTGATCTCCCTACCATCAATCACTTTGTGTTAACATTCCCCTCCCCTAAAATCTCACCTTTTCACATTCTGTCGAATGCACTCAAACTGCAATATTGTTTTTTTTTTTTTGCCATTTGATTACATTTTCATGTTAGACCTGGGTGACCTTCACCTTAACCTAACGCACGTGACTACCCCATGCACATAAACTCGGATAATTATGAACGCAAAAACTCCACAAATCTAAAAATATCTTAAACATCAAAAAATGTTCAAAAATATATGTAACAAAAGTTAAATACATGATTTTTAAATCAATTCTTGGCAATCATCCTTCGCAATATATCAATCAATCTTTCGCAATACTCTGCAATCCTCTGTAACCCTATTCGCCAATACCCCGCAATCAGCACCGCAAGCGCCACAATCAGCACCACATGGAATGCAATCAGCACGATATGCACCGAAATCAGCAAAGCACACACAGCAATCAGCGTCGCATGTACCACAATAAGTTCAGATGCACCACAATCAGTAGGACGACGATTATTGAGCAGGAGGAGGTTTGCAGAAGATCGGTGAGGATTTGT
Organism: Clitarchus hookeri; assembly: GCA_002778355.1. Classification (NCBI taxonomy): domain Eukaryota; kingdom Metazoa; phylum Arthropoda; class Insecta; order Phasmatodea; family Phasmatidae; genus Clitarchus; species Clitarchus hookeri. The sequence goes on along the minus strand of NQII01005282.1, from coordinate 59,023 downwards.
GAGGATTCTGGTGCATGCGGTGCTGATAGCAAAGTGTGCGGTGGTGATTGTGGTACATGTGGTGCTGATTGTGGTGCGCATGGTGTTAATTGCGATGCGTGTGCTAGTGATTGCGATGCATACGGTGCTGATTTCAGAATGTGCTTTGCTCATTGTATTGCATACAGTGATGATTGCAGTGCATGCGGTGCTGATTGTGGTGCATGTGGTGCTGATTGTGGTGCGTGCGGTGCTGATTGTGGAAAATTGGCTAGTAGGAGTGTTAAGGATTCCGAAAGATTGATGGAAAGATTTCTGAGGTAAAAGATTACTGAGGAGGAGGATGAGGATTGCGAATGATTGCTGGAAAGATTTCGAACGATTGATGGAAAAAATATCCTTTCAATATTTTTTTTGTATTTAATTTTTTTTTTTTTGTAAATTTTTTAGATATTTTAATTTTTTTTGGATACAAGACTATTCAAGGTCATAGTCAAGGTCACAGTCGTGACGTTATTATGAAGGTCACTGAGATCCAACATGGTGGTCAGGGTCATGAGCACCACCTAGGTGTTGAAAATGTAGACTAATGACAAACGAAAAAATCAATATGATGGGTGGTGTTCATTCGACAGAATGAGAAAAGGTGAATGGGTTAGGGAAGGGGAATGTTTGCACTATGTTATTTATTGGAGAAAGGTAAGTCGTCTGCTGGAGGTGGAGCTAAGAAAACCTCTGGAAATGTTTTTTTTTAAATTATATGTTATATAAATTATTCGTAACTTTTTTAATTTTTTTTAATTATTTGAGGAACTAAGCTATTTTTCGGTTTAAATTCACGAGCATGTGGTCAAGGTCAAGGTAATGTGCCAAGGTCAGAGTCACTTTGGCTCAATATGGTGGTCGGGTGACATAATATCATGGTGACTGGTCGGCTCTGGTCCCCTGTCCTTTCTGAGCAAAACAATAAGAAACATTTTTTAAATATTTTTTTAAATACAATTTTAATTAAAATTTTTGAAGTTGTTATAAATTATTGTAGAATTTTTTGTGGAATTTAGCGATTTTATTGGGTTTAAGGTTACTCAAGGTATGAGATCAAGGCAAAAGGTCAAGGTCACCTGATGGCTGACAGAACCAAGATGATGGGCGGTGAGATTTAACTTCGGACCTGGACCCTGGGTATCGATTTGGCACATCTTATGCCTATAAAACCAATATTGCCGCCACTACTCTGCCATCGAAAACGATCCCCCTAAATCCTTCCAATGGATCGAAAAGTGCCTTCTTGGGATATATATTTTTTTTTTCAAATGGTGGATTGGTGCTTTTTTGTGGAAAAAAAAACGAGAAATTTTGAAGGTAAATTCGTTGATTTAAAGGGAAAAACGGTAAAATTTGACGATAAAAAGCATGAACAGCTCCACCGCCCCCAGCCCTTGCTACCAACTCGGCCAAACTATTCTACTAACTACCATATCGGGATTCCTCGGGTGACTGCATGCAATTACGTGCGACATTAATCGTACGCAGTCAGTTACAAAGTGCGAATACCCTAACGTGCACAAAAAGTGAGCGGCTGTTGGCGCTGATAGTACCCCAAACTACCGCGGGCCGCGGTGGTCTAGTGGTCAGACTACTCGCTTCCCGGGTTCGATTCCCGGCGGAGGCGCTCCCGTATTTTCGTATGATGAAAACGTGCCGGACGGTGCCACTGGTTGGTGGGTCGTCTCGGGGATCTCCCGTTTTCACCCCCCTCCATTTTTCATTCTGGCGCTGCTCCATTATCACCTCTTTTCACACTAATCACCTCTTCAGACCTCGATATTAAGAGTCGCCCAAATCTCCCTACTCTCTACCCCAAACTATGCCGCCAAATTGTAGAGCTATGCGGCATTCCACAATGGCAGAGGAATCCGCCCGATATTCCCCTCACCATCATATTCTCACATGGTAATCGTAGCTGATGAGACAGAAACTACATCCGTCACTGGAGACTACACTGTTCCATTCTGCACCCCACGCAGATCTGGTGTGATACCATTCTAAGATACGATGGCTATTGTTCACTGCCAAGTGCATCCTGCGCAATTGACTGCTGGAATATAAGGCTGCCCCAATCGACGTTACAATTTCCTTGTTGACATCGGATAATCCAAACGGACATTCAACCTTCGCAAAATATGACCCGCTGTGTATTGTGAGTGCGGTACTGCATGGCGTCTGATGCGAAGATCTTTGTGCTGTGACGTCCGTCTCCGAGCACAGGACCCACCACGTCGACACACGTTTCAATCCTGGGACCAATGTCACTAGATGTGACCGACGTTGTTGCATTACCATTCCATTGATTCTGTAATACGGAGCAAAGGCCGATGGACGGTAAAGATACCTACTGTGAAACCTCTCGTTATCTCAACCGTTTGACGGAGTTGCTTACGAACGAAGTCTCAAAGGTATTATAGTACACCGCCTTGCACGTTGTCTACAGACGGTAAGAGCCCAAAACACTTGGCCAGGACGTGTCGACGTCTTTAGTGTCGGTTCAAAGCGCTCGGGTCGTGTTGTTATACACAGATCCTCGGTGCACAACCTGTCGCAAAATACCTACGAAGGAGACGACGAGAAATATCACAAATACAAATAACCACAACAGCCAGCCGGAGTGGAATCTCTAGTTACCAGAAACAAATTGCAGAGAGAGAGAGAGCGACAAAAAATGTGGGTCCAGCAGACATCAGGACATCTCAGCCCAGATTCAACAAACTGTAAGCAAACTCCGTATCCACAGCACAGCGGGAGCCAATCAGGAAGCGTTACAACGCGCACACACGTGGAGGGGTGCGAAGGGTAGACTGCACGGTGGGAGAGGAGATCGTCTTAGACGGCGAGTGTTCAGGAGCGGGGACAGCAGCCAGACGGGTGGCTAATTGCGATCTGGCAGAGGTTCCGGAGTGAGAGACCGGATGAGCTCCTCACTAAGTCATTTTTCCATTCCTCCGTTGGCCTTATAACTTGAACTTCTGTATTACCTATTACTTCGGTTAGAATTGTTAAAATAAATACTTTACTTAACGTTATCATTTGTCTTGACTTTCTTATCTAGTCTTAACTTTGTATAAGACTGCTACGCATCCTCTTCTTTCTGCTTTTCCCAGTCGAAGTTAAAGCATAGCATGTGATATGCCAGAAACAATTTTCAAATGCATACCATCCGTAAGCGTATCCGTTGTGCACGGCATTCACGCCTTCTTGGTGTGGCATTTTCTTTGTCACACAGTGTATTTCAAACAACAACAACAAATAATGTAATACGCTAAACATTGCAGAAAATTTTTTTTAAGAACTGAACGACCATAAATGCCACCAAACACACTTAAAAGCTACAGTGCCGTGTCTGCAATGAACTCCAGTGCTGTGTCTGATCTGAACTCTGGCCACAAGGCTCAACAAAACAGCCTGAAGGTATCCGCTAATCAGCGTGTAGATCCTATATATATGGCAACGCGAGTCAAATCAGTAGGAAAAGGTAGGCAATGCTCGTTCAGCAGCAATACGCTGTTCAACAGAAACTTAGCATGCTTGTATTTATTGACTAATGGCCCTATCAAACTCTCAGATTTTTCCGTTAAACTGCTCGAACTAAATTGTTCGAAAAATGTTGGAAATTTTCGACGCCACCTAAATGTTATGAATGCCGCAATGCTTTTGTAAAAAAAATTGGAGTGTCCCAAGTTTCCTGAAAAAAATTTGTTTTATTGTATTAAATCTAAAATTTCATAGATGTTTGACGATTTTAGCAAATAGAAATTATATAATTATAAAACGGTCACTTCCGAACCTGCAAAACTTTGAAATGGCGACTTTTAGTGACCATAAACCAAAATGAGATTGTCGAGATTTTAATTTTTTATGATACCGGTCAGGACACGAATGCTGGTATACATGTCCTGTTAAGTTTAAAGGCTTTTCTGTAAAAAAAAACCCAAAAAGTGGTATATTTTCACCCTACTAATCACGTAGAACACGAATATACAAGGGGCGTAGCTTTACAATAAGTACAACATATTTTTTAGAAATTGAACAAAATTGCGAAATGACTGTTCAGACAGTTTGTTTACGTTTGTGATCGAAACGTCCTAGACCAACAAAAGTTGCAGTAACGGATTCTGCACAGTTAACTTTGATCATATTCAACACGGCGCAATGTTACAATAAGTAGAACATATTTAAAGAAATCGCGAAATTTGATGTTTACGTCTATTGACGTCTACCGCCATTAATAACGACTGCGCATTGCATATTTCACGTAATCTAGCGGCCACAGATGACAACACGGGCCGTACGTTAATATGTCAGTGTCTGGCCACAGGTGCGGATAGCGGTGAGTAAGGTTTTGTTCCGTTCGTGATTTTAAACAGAGAAAGCAAGCAAGAGTGCGTTTGTGCGTTATATTAGCCTATTGAGTAGCCCTTTTGTGTATATATTCGGCTGTAAACGAGTGTTTCAGTGCGTTATAGGCACGTATGTGGCGCTTTGTGGAAGATATTGATATCATCGAGTGAGGTGAGGTTGAACTGGCCGTTGACAGAGGTATGTACCACCCGCCTACATTGGTGGGTACATTGATATTATTTTGGTGTGTTTTACGGCTCATTTAAATCCCTAAAATCCTAAATTCGTAGTTTAGGGTAAAACCCAAAAATCCTAACAGGTAGCTAAACGTGCAAATGTAGTTATATTACGTAACTCCAACAAGGTTTTTCCGGATGTTTTTACCCCACAATTTCACATTCTTTCTAAAATAACCTAGAATTATTGTTAGCTAACGTAGAACACGACTATAGTAGCGTCATTAACGTAAGACTAATAGTATAATGTGTGCCCACCTTTTGTAACAGAACCTAACCCCACGATGGGTGAATCACTATTTTACATTTTAAAACTGACCTAGGATTGCAGTTATTTAAACTAAAGTAGGATTATAGGGTTCCCATCTAGTCTGTGATTGTAGGGTGTTGATCGGAGATTTGATTAATATTTAATAATCTTATATTACTTTACAACCTTACAATCCTATGTTAGTTTCCAACCTTACAATCATAGGTTAGTTTAAAAATGTAAAATAGTGATTCACCCATCGTGGGGTTAGGTTCTGTTAGGTTAGGTGNTTACAATCATAGGTTAGTTTAAAAATGTAAAATAGTGATTCACCCATCGTGGGGTTAGGTTCTGTTAGGTTAGGTGATCACATATTAAGAAATTAGTCGTACATAAATGCCCCTAGTATATTCCTGTTCAACGTGATTAGTAAAGTGGAAATATACCACTTTTTGGGTTTTTTTTTTTTTTACAGAAACGCCCCTAAACTTAATAATTACCCGAATGCTTTTTGAAATGCGCGTTAAAAAGCACTAGTTATTATAATTATAACAATTATAGTTATAATAATAAATAAAATAGAATCAGTTTCATTGCGGAACAATTATCCATGATAAATTAATACATATTTCGTATAGAAATTAAAATAAATAACAACATCCTTAATATTTCTTTCTGTTATTGGAAGTACGATAACACCATAAGAATTACACAACTTGAAAAAAAAATCCTTTTTTTGTTCGTCATATAGAACTTGGGCAGTGTGACAGGTTTCCAAACGTAATAAAGTTTACTTGACAAACTTTGTTTGATGGGAAAATCTGATGCCCGTATTTGTCATTCGAATTTAGTCAAATATTGATTAATTGTAGGGGGTGACAGACGTCATAAATCCAAAGACACGCGACTTAACCGCTTGTGATTCGAACGGGATGATCCCCACCTGTCCCACGCATCAACTTGGGACACGTAAGTGAAATTGTGCGGAAAGACCCGTTCATTTACCTCCTGTTAAAATTTCTTGAGAACTCGCTATGCTTATGATCGTGCGGTATATGGTTTGTCTGATGTTTGTGCTTTGTGGATGGCAACTGGGTTTCAGAGCGCTGAATGGAATACGACATTATGAAGTGTGTACGTCAATGTAATGAAACTCTTTGCTGACACACACGGCTGGAGCTGACGAACCGCTCAGCTGCATCGCTTCTGCATTTTAAAGTATTCTGCATATAGTCAAGTTTCAAATATTTTCTACAAAGAGTTTTGCAGTAGAGAAAAATATTTTAGCTACCTTTTTGCAGATCGATAGAGTTTGAACACATATTATATCTACATAAACTATNCAGTAGAGAAAAATATTTTAGCTACCTTTTTGCAGATCGATAGAGTTTGAACACATATTATATCTACATAAACTATAAAAAGGTTCATGGGAGTTCAGTCGATATATGGAATTTTTGAAATTTACAATACGTTTTGCCATTAGCATATCGTTTTCACAACTAACAGAACTCGTTCAAATTAACATACATTTTGCAATTTTTTAACCACAGGGACATGTCGAAGTATATTACGCTTCAAAAGCAGAAGCATAATTTATTTTTAACTTCCAATGTAAATTCATTAATGCCAGCATAGTTGTATGGAACCTGGGGGGAAAAGGGATAAGGAAGGTAACCAAACATATATGAGGTTTTCAAGGGTACCATGGGATGACAAAGCGATTAGAAAACCTATGCTGATTTGAAGCTGTTTTCCTGGTGGAACAAAGGTAGCTCTTCGATCGATTCTATTTGTTTGTATTGTCAGTGTGCGGGTACAGTTGCAAATCACAGATTTCTTCTATTTCTAAAAGTTTCGAAGGAATGAGCTAGTTATTTGTGCCCTCAGAGTGATAAATAGGTAGGCTCATTTTTGTTTATTATGAATTTTCCCGATACAGTGGCCTGCGATTTGCGAATAGCACTGTAACAATCATGTGATGTTACTGTGAAGTGACGTTAGTTTATATATATTTTTCAAAAGTATCAGAGCATTAATGATATTTTATTTAATATACATATATACATATTAATCAGTGGCGTGTGGTTAAGTGTTGCAAGGTAAGCTAGTGCTTGCTGAGTGCTGTACACACTCGGCGCACGCAGCAGGAACCAGTAAGCGGAGCAGGGGAGAATTTCACTGTATTGCGGCCACTCACGAGAGAGTGGCGAGACACCCATTACACACGTTCCGTAACGTAAGAAGCACTATTAAGTCTAAGCGACCGATGTTTAAATAAGCAAACGATTTGGTATAGGAAAGGGCAAAACACAGCTTACCTAGCAACAGTTTGCCACACGCCGCTGATGTATGTACATTATATTTCTCGGATTGCAATATGCTTTAAAATAACGTATTTTGTAATCAGTTGTGGTTATAAATATCTTACGGTAAACAAAAAGATATGGTACTGGTAGCCCACTTGACATTTACCGAGCGAGGTTACACAGTGGTGAACCACTGGCTATGCATTCGGGATGACCCGGGTTCGATTTCCGCTTCGGTAATCGCGATTTCGGTTTTCCAGAATTTTCCGAAATCACTGTAGATGAATGCTGAGATGATTCCTTAAATACAGGCCCCAGGTAGATTCCTTCTTCTTCTCTGGATGGTACAGGATGTATCGAAAAAAAGATAGGCGTTGCTTATAGAATGAATAGCACGTAATGTGTGAAGGAAAATATGGCAGTAAACATATGGCCGATTCAGCATCCCTTTCGCGTAATCGCCCTCCAAACCTTGGGAGCCTTTCCACGGTGGAAGGCGTATACATGCAATGCACACTGCCCTGGGTGTGTGAGGTGCTACAAAAAATGTCCGACATGTGCATCATGGGCGTCAATGCTACCCTCCAGACGTCCTTCAATGGATTGTCGTGCGCTTACGTATACGTCGCGGTTAGCGCGAATGAGTTAGAATGCGTTCACAACACGTTGCGGTATGTCTACAGTGGCAACAGAGGGTGCTGTCAACCAAAGTTTTCACTAGCTTACAAAGGTAAAAAGAGACGGCAGTTAAACGATACAACACATACTCCACTCTGGCAAATGACCTGACTGGCCGGCGCACAGCTGCAGCGTACGTATTTAACGTATGTATACTCCATCCGCCGTAGCAAGGTCCCATTACTCACGAGGGCTATTACGCGATATAGATCAAGATCCGCCGTATGTTTATTAACAACTTTTCCTTGGCATATTACGTACTACTCACCCTTCATGTAGCACCCACATTTTTTTAAACAACCTGGATAATGCACCCGTAAGAAGGCCAAGTTGCTGTTCTTAGGCATCTAAAGCACCTAATAAAAAATACCGTTTTAATGTTTCATCCCATGAATTATTTTCGCAGTGCGCAACCGGTATGATAATTATATACCCAGTAGGTTCTTTATTTGTGTGCCGGAGCGAGCGAGAATGTTTTAGACTACTCTCATAGAAACATGAAATGTCAACACGCATATGTCTTCTGCCGGCATACGAAAGCCACTACCATCGGGAAAGAGCCAATGGCGACGTCCCTTCCACAGCTTTATTTACATTCAGTGACTCTATTGCTGCGTCTGCTGCCGTTTGCTGCTGCTTCGCTCTGGTGGTTAGAGACCGGAAATGGCTCCATGCCAGGTCATGACATACAGAGGTTTACTACGGGCAAAATTGACTCGCCCAATCAGTATAAGTGCTTCTACATCAAGAGAGGGTGGTTTATGGCTTACTTTTTTTTTTGAAAGACACAAGCTGCGCCTGGCTTTTATTACTGTATATCTTTGGCACATTTTTGATGTTCGCGTGGAAGTTACGATTACTTAGTATTGATGGTATTTGACTTGCAGCTGATACAGCTAACTGAAAACCTTAATTCGCTTTATTTTCTTTCAAGCCCTAAGGTTAACCACGATCTTTGTCTGATGGTTTTGGAAATGGAAGTGTGCTCATTTGAGTGCGTGGGACATACTATAAATAAATGCCAATATAGTTATTTAATGTTCACAGCAGTTTCATTCATAATAACACTGAAGGGGTTGAACATTAAACTAAAACTGGAAAGGTGAAAAGAAACAAAGATAGAGAAATACCGCAAAATATTCAGTGACCTAATTTCAAGCGTTTGGCAGTGATTAAAATTTACAGTGAGCTAGAATAATTTAATATCGTCAGAATGCAAATACATTTGAACAATTCTAAACCATTTCGGTTTAGAAATATAACTGAAAGGAATGAGAAACTTGTTTATATACATGGAAATATCAGACTACAGAATAATGTGACATGTCCAAGTTTTCACTTGCCTTTGCATTGACTTGTCTGTCAGATGTTGCAAAATGAATGTGAAAGCAGTCACTGGTTCAAACCACTCATTAATTTTTTTATGTGTAGGCGAGACTTTTCCCCGTATCGCTGCAGGTCGTAAGTTTATGCACAAGTAACATGCTGATATCGATTACGCCCTTGTGTTTTTAACCGATTATAAGTCCTGTCTCACCATCATAGCCATTGTGCAACGTCGGTTCGCCTGCCACCTCTTACAACCTACTACAGTCTGGTGAAGTGTGCGTTGTCAGAAACACCTGTAAATGAGAGGATGGTTTCATGGAAATAATATGTGCGGCTGAAGTCAACGCAACTCATAGATTACAAATAAAATAACTTTTTTTTTGTACATTGAGGTGAGAAAGTACGAAGCGCTCTTATACACCACAAACCAAAATGAATCCTTTTTGCAGTAATTTCTGCTTTTAGTGTCACGACGTTGTTTCTAATACATTATCTCAGCGCAGTTTATTACAACAAGATAAATAAACTTATACGTTACTTTAAACAGTATACCACTTCACTGAATTCCCTGTCAATAAAATAACAAATCCCCGACAAGTAAAAAAAAATATTTGCTGGCGACACTAACGAACTATAAGTAAAACTGTAAAATAATTTAGCAAGTAAGTTACGCAATTTCTGTTATAGGTATTACGGTTCGAACGTCAAAGGCAATCACTTGCATATGGGCCCCAGTGCTCCAGTATACAACATGACGCGGTACTGAGTAACACCTAAGGGGGGCATGGAGTGCAATGTGAATTATGTGTGGACGAACGTTACGAAATTTTTTTTTTCAAATATCAACCAGATCAACCTAACCCTAGAGTCGGTAATCAAAATTGCCTCTCTTACTCATTAACTTTCTTAAAGATCTGCACAAAGTTTTTTATTTCTCCTGACCGGTATCCGACCAATTTGTGAACTAATCCAAAGAACCGTCACACAGTGTGTTGATACTAATTAAGATTGTGTTCAGCCATTAATACTCACCAATTATTTAATTTTTCTTACTTAGTCTAAAAGCCATATCGGAATATTGGCCACGTATATAATAATAATGTTACGCTCCTTTGTATTCGATGACAACCATATGAATGGTGTAATATAATTTGAAGCCATAATCTTTTTCAAAACGCTGTGGTATTTTCAAATATATCCCACGACATATAGTTTCATATGCGAGATTTCTTAAAATATTACCTTCCTTATGTTAACAGGTGAGACGTCACTAGCCAATAAAAGATATCTGCAGATTTTAATAAGAGACGAACGTTTACCTCTGCCATGGCACGGGATGTGATTTCGCACGATGCCCTATCATCGTCGGTCTTCATCGCAAACACTTTGACAGCCGAACAGTTATGGTCACGAGGTCCTGCGACCAGTAGCACCGTCGCTCGTGAATGCCCACACCAGTGTCTTTGCCCCAGCAGGAGAACGATAGTCCTCAGACCGCTGGCCGCCTCAAGAGCGTGCCGAAGTCACACAACCGCACTATCTCCCATCTAAATTGCAACTGAAATTCCATGACGATGACGTCTGAAAACTGTTACGATGACGTCAAAGACCTACAGCCAATAAGGCAACGGCACGATGCTGAAAATCACCGAAAATTATGGCGTCCAGACCTATCCCCAATTCGAAACGTGCGGGATGCTGTTTGCCGCTCTGTCGCGACGACTTTTATGCCTACCGCAAGATCTGCAGGAACTGCGAGCGAGTATCGAAGCTTCGCGGGATGGGCTACCGCAAGTCTGCATTAGAGACACCTACTCTACCGCGACGTCTGGCTGGGAAGTGTTCGAGAACATGGCGGCCCGACCTCACACTGAGAGATGCACGTGTAGAGAAATTCCTTGTACCAATCTCAACTTGTAATAGTTTCTTGTTTTTTCCGTCAATTCCTTCCGTTCTCCCTTATTTTATTGCGATCCGGCACTTTCTTTATTGGGGCAACTTTTTTTGTCAATGAGTGTATTCGTAAAAAAAATTTTTTCAGAAATTCTTTGTAAAATAAAAATAATAATTTGTAAAAAATAATGGTATGATTTATAAAATGTATTATTTGTAACGTTACAATACCCGCATTTGCAATACACATAAAAAATTATTTGTACCGGACATAGGAATATATCCAAATCCTGAAGTCGAAGTTACAAACTATTACAACCTGTGACCATTAATAAACTAAAACGTGTAAATGTGTTTACGAATGACATGCTATTGAATTGTTGGGATAACGTTCCCTTACAACATTCTTTAAAGAGTATAGAAATATCATTCACCTTTTACTGCGTTCCTAAGAATAACAAGTTTATGCGAGTATGCGGATATGTGTATTTTCCTGACAATTAATTTATGTAATTAACGAACAGACTTTAGTAATATTCTTAGGAATGTAAAGCCATACAATATTGCCCAATTGCAAATATTCATAAGTAATTCACTCATAAATTTACAAATTAACTGCAACTGCTCAAATTTGCAAGCCGTTAGCTGAAATTAAATATCATTCTGAAGCGCAGCAGTCCACTATATCACTAACCACAGTTATTTCCAAGAGGTACTGGCATTAAATTCCTGCCCAAAAAAATATAAATACACTATATCTTGGTATAAATGGTCAGGAAAACGTATGACAAAGGGGTGCTGTGGTTGAAGGTGCTCTTTGAAGTTTCAGCACCGGTATTTTCTTTAACTTCGTAAATATAATTATAAATAGATTCTTCTTTGCCTCTCTTATTTGTTCTTCACTGTTGTTTTCTGATCCAGAATAAAATGAAGTTGTTTTTCCACTTCTTAAAAATATAACTGCAAATTCATTATTATAATTAGTAAACGTACATACATAATGCACACATATTAATTACTGTATTTTTGCAAAAATAATTTTTTTTAATCCTATATTATAAGAGCGTTTGCAATTACATTTTCTTTGAAAGTACGTAAAATATATTGCAGCGTGTCAATAAACATTCCCTTCTCCCATTTACGTCACGAACACGCTGAAAGAAGCAGAGGAAAGCGAATCCCGTATCTAGTTGTGCTCCGGCTGATTCGACAGATAGAGATAGGTGAGATCGTTCGACTCTGTTTAGCATATCGACCGATTGGCCAGAATATAAATTATTCTCATTTCCGACACGTGTTCGTCGTTTTCGGTGTCGACGGAAAAAGGCACGTACTTTGGAATCGACTTCTTCCTCCTCCACCCACGGATTCGTCGGTATTGCGTGTTTTGATTTGCCTTATTTTGTTTGGAGGGTGTGACCACATTTCCTCGGCACTCACAAGGACGCGATCGTTTATAACACTGCAAAAAAAATCTAGTCAACTTCCTAAATTTTTATGGAAATTTTCAACCTGTAAATGATATGGTAATAATACTACATAACACGCTGCAAGTATAGGAACGATTAGCGTCACCACTATACGAATACGGGAAATTCCCTATGTATTCGACTCTTTCCTGGGAAAATGTAGGAATGTTACCACAAATATACGGAAAAAAATTTCCCTCTCGCGCTTTCTTATTATATGTATACATTGGTGTGGTAAATTTTCGAATAATTTGTAAGGGTAAACTCACACACAGTGTCTATTTGAAACAAATTTATTCGGAACGTAAATATTGCACTTAATAAAGATTCATTATTAAAATCGACGATTTTATTTTATTTTTAAATTTAAAAAAATCACTCTTTTACTTTTTGTAATTACCAATTAAAAGTAAAACGAAATTATTTAATAACCTTTGTATTACAGCCATTTTTTTTAATGTGTATGCTGTCCTTACACGACTGGCGCTTGCAATGAGTTGCAGAGCATTAGAAATACTTCTTTAGCTACGAAACTGTTCAACATGCGTCCAGTGCATTGATCGACTAAAAGAAAATACACTTCAAACCAGGGCTTTTGAGTGCTTTCAAGACAACACGCAAATTNCCAGTGCATTGATCGACTAAAAGAAAATACACTTCAAACCAGGGCTTTTGAGTGCTTTCAAGACAACACGCAAATTGAAATTTATATTCCAGAGTACTCAAAAATGGCTAAAAAAAAAATTAATATTTTTTTTGAAGCGATGTATCTTAAAATACACGCGTCAGATGCATACAAGAATACTCAAGGACGCTGCACTGAACNCCAGTGCATTGATCGACTAAAAGAAAATACACTTCAAACCAGGGCTTTTGAGTGCTTTCAAGACAACACGCAAATTCAAATTTATATTCCAGAGTACTCAAAAATGGCTAAAAAAAAAATTAATTTTTTTTTTGAAGCGATGTATCTTAAAATACACGCGTCAGATGCATACAAGAATACTCAAGGACGCTGCACTGAACNTTTTTTTTTGAAGCGATGTATCTTAAAATACACGCGTCAGATGCATACAAGAATACTCAAGGACGCTGCACTGAACCTTCCTACAGATTTTCTACCATTGATATTGTGGTTTGACCTCTGTAAGTCCCATAAGCACACGCAGCACGACGAGAACGCTACGCGCTAGTTCAGAGCCTTGCGCTTACCGGCGATAACCTACTTGATGCGCGTGGCAGTGTCGCCCTTATCGCACCTCCACTTCTCGGCCTCAAACGCGGAAGAAAATGAGTAAATAAAAATATGTACTAATGACCTGTAGAATATTTATGAACACCGTTTATAATAAAAAAATTGTTAAAGATTAAGTGTCCTGCAAGTAAAACGCACGAGGAAATACCACAAGGAAATAATTTAGAAAATCGGTGTACCGAAATTTCCGTTTAATCCACTTCACTTATTCGGGGAGTAACAAATATTGAAACATATTTTATTTACTAGTTTTGTCCAATGTTAGGGGTAACAGATTCAATGACGTACACAACCAAGATAAAATTCTAATGTTTTATTAACTATTGCGTTTAAAACAGTAAACAAGTGTACTGGATCATTGTTCTGATTCCCACCAGTTTAATCATTTTCAAAGTGTTAAAGACGACATTACATTAAAAAAATGTTGGATTTCAAAACATTTTAATATATTCTTTATGTTCGATACCTCCCGAAGTACCCAAGTGTCGTACATACATTCACCTATCGCGTCAGAAGACCAGCGCTATTATAATTCGTAGAAAAGGACCAGATACTTCCTTTGTGGACTTTCCGCTAAGAGTAACCTTGTGCATATAGAGGTTGCCAAATTTGTAGTTGATGTTAGGTATGGCTTACATAACAAGTTGCGAACAATTTCAATTCATAGATTTTTTACTTAAGTTCTTTTTTTCTATCCATTTCTTGTGAATTTCTGTAGGTTATCCAACCACTGTTTAAGCTGTACCATTGGAACAGACTAATAAAGATAAATGAATTGAAATGCAGCAGTTCTATGTCTACAGTTCTTTCCAGGTAAACAAATTTTAAAAGACGCCGCCACAGCGGTGCTGTCAGACGTTTTTCTTGGAACATAGAGCGGAAAATCATTAACGAAATTAAGCGGTTAGTGTGCAGAAGTGAAATTGACGTGTAAGTTCTTAAGATGATATGGTTAGCTTAGTCCGTGACAGACCGCGAGATTCTCAGTAAATTGGCTCTTAATTCGATTGATTACGCCGTATCATGGTAGATAAGCGCATTGGTTGTAGGTAGGTTCTCGGAATATGGTACTGGTGACATTTTATAAATAACGACAGTAGTGTGGTTATGGGGCTCCGAAAACATGCATCATAACTCGTAGCTTTGGTCTGTACGCCATCTTGGTAGGCGTCATGTTGGATGTTCTTTCCCCGTCATTCCTAGAAATAGGTAAAATAAAGAAAATATTTTAATGAAAAAATATTTAATAAAAAAGATTTTATTAAAAAATTAAAAAGGATTGGCTTATCATTGTAGAATTTTAATAATTATGTTAGTTTGGAGTGTCGCTGAAGATCGTAATTCAATTTTCTGCTTTTTTCGAGTAATGTTGCATACAAATATTTTTAATAAAATTTTATTATTTAGGCCCACCACTTCAGTACCCAGCGCATCGTGGNAGTAATGTTGCATACAAATATTTTTAATAAAATTTTATTATTTAGGCCCACCACTTCAGTACCCAGCGCATCGTGGCGAGTATTGATCCCCGCTCCTCTCTCACAAAAAACCGTAACCAAAAAAAAATATTTTAATTTCNAAAACCGTAACCAAAAAAAAATATTTTAATTTCTAACAATGTGTAAAAATGTAATAATTCAGGCCCGCTACCACGGACTTCTAAAAGTTCCAATCGCACTTTAAACTATTAAAAGTTTTGTCAATAAAAAGAGATATATATTTATTTTTAGTACAGGGCGATAGTGTATTCCAGGTAGGACCTCGTGTATATATATATATATATGCTTGTGTGTGTGTGTGTGAATAATAATACTTTTTTATTTACAAAAGAAAATATTTAATGAAAAAAAAGGTGGTATTCAGCAATGCGTTTATGAAAATTTAACCACCAGGATGTGCGAGCAGGTTCGCGAGACAGACGCACCTGTCATAACAGGCCTACATCTAGACACCACTGCGGAGAAAGGAAGGGGTCGAGTGTTGTCGACTCTGAGGCAAGAGCACGCGAACTGATCTTGAACTTTACATCCCGTGCGAATAAACATGGAAGAATCCGTTTGAAACCGTCCGCATTCAAGGTCAGGGCCACAGGAGATCGTCACGGCTTTTGTGGAAAGGAGGGAGGTGGGGAGGAGGTGGACGGAAATTTAGTAGAAGGGGCAGTGGTGACGATGACGTGGAAGGGAAATGATCCAGCGCATATTATGATAAATCTCATGAAATCTCTGCTGAAGACTGATATCGATCGCGGCAAATCATTGTCGCCGGGAAGGGGATGGGGAGTGGCGGTCCGAACGGTATATAAGACTTAGCGTCCACGGTTTTCCATCTTATCTGCGTCCTGTTATCAGCGTCGTTAGAAGCTTCCTGCGATCCGTGTTTATACCCACAGCTTCCTTCTACGGTACAGAGAGTAAGTACTCACTTTTCTTTAATTATGGTGGAACAACACGAGTGGACTGACAGCCACCGCTGCAATCCGCGCCATCTGGAAACGGAAGCCGTGCGTGGTTTTATCTCGAAGGCAGGTGTAGACATACGAGTGTCGTATGCTGGCCACGGCTCGGAGAAGGGTGGGGTGTTGGCAGGGGGGCACAGTGCTGAGTGCGTGTAATGATAACAGCTGCCGTGCGGCCGTTTACTTTGTGAATCACTTGCGTATTGAAATGTCGTGCGTTTTAAACTAAAAAGATTTGGTTTATTCGCATGCATGGGCATGCTGAATGAAACAGAATTAACTGACTATTAATGAGCGATAGGAATTGAATATTCTCGGTAAATTAAAATTCGCCCTTACCAATATGTAATAAATTTTAAAAACAAATAAATTCGGAATTTAAAGTAATAAATCTCGATTCTAACTAAAATATCATAATGGGACTGTGTTTGTGATATAGTTTTACCCACCCTTAAGTGTCACCTGCTACCAAAAATTTCACACACTATTACAGTGTAACTGACATAAAACACAGCCGAAGCAAAAATTCGCTGTTTACAATCTTAATTGTTTTCCGAGCTGTGTCGGGAAAATGAAGGGCGTTTGTTCACGTATTTCAACATCCTTAACATGTTTTGTTTGTATTTGCACCTTCTATTGTAGAGTAATACTGCTGTTTTGAAAACGTCTATCTCATAGACAGGAAAGGCGATGGCAGAAAACAGAAAAAAAAGTAATACGCTGGAACAATAATTTCCATGGTACTCCGATTAGCTGGTGTAAAAACAATATGTTATATGACAGTTAAATGCCACATTATGTACACACCGAGGTACCAGTCAACTACAGTCATTGAATTCTGTGCTATAACGCCAGGTCGTTTGTAGACGGTCCTCAGCGCAGTTCGTATGAACATTCCTTTAATAAACTGTCGTGGAGACATCTGTTCGTCACGACCACTGACGCGACACTGGTATCTGGCTGTCCCGTGGCGGCTTAGGTTAGGGGAAGGGAGTTCGAGCGGTGGTGAGGTGTGGCAGCACTCAAGGTCAGCTACAGATGTGCCCAAGGCTACTCTGCCATTGTCTGAGCTTGCAGATGCAAATAGCATTCATTACAGGCAAAATAAATTTACATACAGGTGCATGTCTCAACAAAACAAATTCAATTTTTNGATGCAAATAGCATTCATTACAGGCAAAATAAATTTACATACAGGTGCATGTCTCAACAAAACAAATTCAATTTTTGTAAATGCAGGAAACGCATATGCGTTCTCACACACACGTACACATAGGTGTCAAAGCTCATGGCTCTGTANTTTTTTGTAAATGCAGGAAACGCATATGCGTTCTCACACACACGTACACATAGGTGTCAAAGCTCATGGCTCTGTACACACAGCGATGCAGGTTCGACATTCTAGACGCACGCGTGCACTTACACACATGTACACATATATGTCAAAGCTCACGGCTTGGTATGCACCGTGATGCGTGACCGGGTTTGACGTTGTAGACATGCGCACGCGCACTACACTCCGCTTAAAGGAAGATATACAATATTCGCCCAATGTTTCATTGCAGTTGTGTAGCTACCCGCGACAAAAAAATTCCCTGACTACATCAGTTTTTAATATTATTACAGATTTTCCTCTCTTTTAGCCAGATCGCGTATTTGTGAGCAGACACTTACGTTTCAAACAGTACCTGTGACGCATTCGCTTTTCTTAGGCACAAAAAAAATGATATATGCGAATATGATATTTTATATTCTGCAGATTACTACCAAACCCACTCAAAAATGCAATCCTTATGTTATCCAACAATACGAGTGATCGTTGAGAAACTTTACTGTCTGTCAACAGTTTCGCAATAATGAAATATTCGGACAGGAAAAGACATTGTGTTTAAAAACAACTACTATACTTATTTCATTTCCGCAGGCCTATCCCGTAACACGAGTCCCATATAAATTAAGAGATTCGTTAATAAAAATAAGTGTAATCAGTTGAAAACAATTTATGTTTCGTAGGCAACATAAGTGTTTGTAAAAATATGTCTACCGCGAGACCGTAAACATAATATTTGCATTTCTGTAGAAAAAATAATTTATAATCTGTTTTCAGAATAGTGTAAAAATTACCTGTAAGGAATTTTATGCAATAAAATAATATTGGTGGAATTGAGGTCGTACATCGCTATGATCAATGCCACCCAGAGTATTTTAGAGCCTAGACACTAAATAATTTATGTTCTTTTTTTATTCTTTAATACTTGTACATAACACGTTTCTTGTTAACAGTTTACTGAGAAGCTAAATATTGATAAGAACAAATTTTCCTGTCCCTGTTCTTATTAAAATAGTGAGAAAAAACTAAATGCTATACAATAACACTCCTGTTATCAACCAAGTAACGACACGGTTCAATGCCGTCCATAATTTTATTATATGCTAAATCGTATATATATTAGTAGTTTCGCATCGTCACATGGCAATGTCAGTAAATTATATGGTGAAAAACTTCTAACTTTTAATGGCTTTGAATGGAACCTTTGAGCAAAAACGTCCAGCCTTAGAGTTATTAAAATAAAAGTAGGCTTAATTGGAAAGGTAAAAAAAATTTTTTACAAGGTGGTTATAATAAAAATGTCTGCAGTTTATAAATTTACCGCAATATCAAAGTACCAAGTACGAACAGTAACATAACTAAAGATTATTGTACTAACTGGAAGATTAAATTTACTGCAAATATATTTATGAAAAATATGAATAAAGTCCACCAAAATATGTTTTTACTGCAGAGTCAAGCAAAAATCTGTTTCTAGCTAATGAAAAATCGAAAATAGTTTTTTCGTAACAACGTTTTTCAAGCTAATATTTCATGAGACTATACAAACAAACTATTTGTTTTTGGTACTGCCAAAAAGTTAATGCTTATTTCACCTGTATGCTTCAGATTGGTGATCTCCAGCAGTGCAATGGACAACAATCTTCCATTTCTTCCTTCTGCTGCTTCGTCTTCTTATATGGTAAGAACTATGTCACCTAGACCTTTTGTGTGCGGGTTTTGTGGGCTGTCCTTTAGACGACTCCGCAACAAAGGGCTGCATCATGAGTGCCAGTGCCTACACAATCCCTTGCCCTTGGCTTTCATAATATTGGGAACGCCCCACGCGGCAATTTTTTCACCGAGTTGGGTGTCCAGTGCGTGACGTATTACGTCCATCCTATGTGCGAATATCTTGTGTACCTTGTGCTTGACTTGCAGATCCTTGTGCTGGGAATAGGCGATATCGTGCCACTTGCATGCCTCGTCCAACATATTGATGCACATATATCTCCGCATGCCAGACGGTACGAACTTGCAGCATGCGTACGATGACCATGTAAATACGGAGATGGTTCACCGGGTTTAATTATATGTGTTCTTTGTTCTGGAATGAGTACAGCATATTGGTGATCGATAATGATTCACCCATACATAAGGGAATTTACAAGCGTGGCTTCGATCACTCTATAGTAAGACGCCAACATGAGTCACGATGCCACTTCGAAGTTCGGACATTGTCTATGATCCAGTTATGATGATGGATTCATGAAAGCTCGCCTCACCTCTGTTCTCAGGGGCCTGTCGCTTCTTGGGCAAAAGATCGGGAGCATTCAAAATTACGTGGTGGAAGATTTGGCGGCCATCGTCCGGCATATAGGGGGCGCAGAGGTCTACTGTGAAGAGACAGGAAGAACTGAAGTCTGTTCAAAATATGTTTACGTCCAAACTGGCTGCGAAAACCTATGTTGCGAGGCATGGAAGAAGGTGCTGGATGCGTGTATTGGCCGACTGGAAAGGAACGAAAATTCACATTCCTCAACTCGAGAGTGAATAAGTATATTTAACTGTGTGGTTGTGAGTTTATTCTATTCTATGAATGTTGGTGGACCGAACCGAACTGACGACTGAGTTGCAGCAGGCCATAGAAGCTGTTCGCGTGAAATATCCAATCGCAAAATGTTACAGACAGGCTCTCCAGAAACGAAGGGAAGATACTTAAAAGCCGATAACCAGCCATCTTGAATGGATATCAAAAACCGAAATCAGGTGGAAGGTCCGAGCACAATGCATAAACGGAAAATAATTCCGGAACTGCCCCAATTAAAATGAATTATCACTAGCGACAAAGACGGTTCGCCCCTGATCGATTTGCTGAGTGTTTGAGAATGGAAACGAACATGAGAGCATAGGCCAGAGGTGTGCACCTTGGTCGGGGAACTACATCGATTCCTACTCTGATCGGAAAAGCGACAAGATGTATAGCTTGTTACACCGCGATGAAAAATGGTTTCTTGTAAACAAGGAAGGCCCCATATGTACAGGAGTTATGATGAAGATCGGTAAGCACAAGAAGAAAATGATGCATGATCTGTGCGAACTTTTGTTTCATAAGCACCCATGATACTACACCGAATCGGATTTGCGCACTTGCCATCGCCTGCTACAGTCCAGTTGTGCTCATCATGCGAACGACAACCTAGTAACATGGCAATTTAAGAACACAGCACATGCAAATTCTGAATTATCGCAGGGCTCTTCCACGATTAGTCGAATCTTATGGATCGGGTCTGATGCTGCAGAAGATAGTAGACGCAAATGCAAGATAGACTACTTGTTTTTGAAAAGATCCGAACGAACTCATCGATAGACTAGAGGTAGTAGTCACTTCGCAGTCTGCGGGCAACCGTTCGCACACCAACAAGATTGTATTCGTCATCGACGAAATTGTCGAAGCTGTCTACATCGTAAGATGATGAAATATGCCTTTTATGGAGAATTGCGCAGGACAGTCTGAAGGAATTATCCTCGGAGAACATACGTTATGATAGGGCTGGATGATACTTTCCAGTCCTACCTGATCGAAATGCAAGACTTTGCTCATGTAAATAAAAGCCACCAATACATTTTGACAGTAATAGACACATTTTCCAAGTATGCCTGGGTAAGACCGCTCAAGTCGAAGAATGCGCATGATCTCACCGAAACCATCGCAGATGCATTGAGCGAAGGACACGTACCTAAAAATCTCCGTGCTNGAAGAATGCGCATGATCTCACCGAAACCATCGCAGATGCATTGAGCGAAGGACACGTACCTAAAAATCTCCGTGCTGTTGTCTATGCACTGATGAAAAGGTACGGCATAAATCACTTTTATATGTACTCTGGCCTGAAGTCTAGCATCGTTGAGCATTTCCACCGGACAAGTCAAATTTTGAAGACATTTCACGGCGAATGAAAACTACAAGTGGTTAGAGCTACGGCCGGAATTCGCCCGAGACTATAATTCTACCATTCATTCTACCACTCGCATGAAGCCCGAAGATGTAAAAGACGACTCGCTGCTTTGGACCGTGTACTCCAAACACAATAAGAGGGATCTACACAAGGCTATAGTCAAAATTTGCGCATCTCCAAACATGGCGGCATTTTCCACAAGGCCTTTCATCACAAATATTCTTCGTAATTGTTCAAGGTGTTTGGCGTACGACATTGGTACCCAGGCATGTATTACCTCAAATATCTCAATGGCGAACCCATCGTCGGAGGCTTTTAGGCAGAGAAGATCCAGCCTACGAAGTTTCCCGATGTTTGTTTGCTCGAGAAGTTGCTAAAACGATGTAATGGACATGTGTATGTGAGGTGGCTTGGACACTCGAAACGTGACGATTCCTGGGTCAATGAGAAAGACTTTCTGTATTAGGAATTACAATTATTTTAAAGTAATAGTATGTAATGTATTTTTTAAAAATTAAAACTTATTTGACCTTAATTGCATTAATTTTATTATTGCCCATCCCACGCATGTACAGGTGATGACTTAGACTATCTGACACCAAGCAGATGCGAAAACGGCTTGGAAGCATGCACTCATGCACATGTGCAGTTACCTGATGTCGAGCAGGTGCGGACCCATGCAAATTATAGCACTGCACTTCTCCCACCTATTCATGTCCACCCCCTCCCTCTCCTCGCAAAAGCCGCGACGATCACCTGTGTCCCTGGCCTTGAATACGGTCGGTTTTAACCAGATTATTCCAGGATTATTCTCATGAATGCAGAGTTCAAGGTCAATTTGCGTGTATTTGGCTCTGGGTCGACAACACTCGACCTCTTCCACTCCCCGCACTGGCATCTAGATATAGGCCTGTATGACAAGTGCATTTGTCTTGCGATCCTGCC
>NQII01005282.1:0-36094 GCA_002778355.1 Clitarchus hookeri | reverse complement strand
AAATCTAACATGGCATCGAGCCCTGGCTGTGACACCTACCAATATGGCGGACGGAACTGATCAACATGGTCACCACCCGTGCCTACCAAGATGGCGGATGGATACGAGGTTCAATGCATGATGAATGCCTTCGGAGCCGCATAAGCACCCTACTAATGACCAGGGACCTTACTGCTGGGGTGTCAAGCCGCCCGCTAAATACAAAGAGTCCTGGAACTGCGCACACACGAGAATTCCATGCACGGTGTAAGGGGCGGGTTTTAATGTTACTTTCAGTTAGGACACAAGTTATTATATTAGCCTTCAGGCGTTTACACTGGGGGACGATAATAAGCCATTTACAATCCAAAACTTGTAACTATAATACGATGTGTTTGACAGAGTTTTCGAATAATACGAAAATAAAGAGTTATTATTTTATAAATCACTGGCGCTAGTTATATTTCGTTTGCAATAAAAAAAACATAAATATTTTAATTTATCTCTTTGTCTGACNATAAATCACTGGCGCTAGTTATATTTCGTTTGCAATAAAAAAAACATAAATATTTTAATTTATCTCTTTGTCTGACAGATTTTTAAGAAATTTTTCTTCTTAAATTATAGACGAAAATATTTTGCAAGGTAGAAATAAACTGCATCACGAGAAAATGTCTCCTTACGAGTAGAACCTAGACAGGTTCTCGGTAGGGGATAGGCCCATAAAATAGCACAGTTAGCCATCAGCTAACCCAGCAGTTTACCACACAACGATGCCTCAGTCTAGAGCATCTGCAGTTCCCTTGAAATAACACTGCAACTTGCTCTGCGACTCTATACAAGTTGAGGGACACCAGCGGCTATGCCGGAGGGATATTTTTGCAGGACATTGCCAGAGCTGTGTTACACCTCACTTCGTCGTTTATTAAACGGTGTTTTTCCTTACAGATGAAACGAACGAGAAAACGTTGTGGTGACACACACGACCTCGAACTCCAGAGCAAATGAGTTCGACTCCTGGTCAGGGCATCTACATTTCTGTTTTCCGTGGATCACAGAAACAACTTCCAATGTTGGGACGGTTTCTCACAGATTAACAATGAAGTACAACCGATTTAAACCTTCTGCGCATTTCCACAAAACATACTTTTCCATAACAGATACAAATGTAAAAAAAAAAGTGGTCAACAGTGATGAGTTTTTTTTTAAGGTTTTTTTTTTTTCAACAGACCCACACTTTAGAAATAATGAAATGTTTTTACTGCCTTTAGTATATTATAGTTGCATCTAAACNTTTTTTCAACAGACCCACACTTTAGAAATAATGAAATGTTTTTACTGCCTTTAGTATATTATAGTTGCATCTAAACTAATCGGAGGTAGTGTACACATATTTCAAGGCGCTTGATCACATAAGCACTGTTTTGACCTCAAATCCTTACCACGTCCATTTTGATACTGCTAATATGGCAAACGCTAAGTGGAGTCCAGGGGAGACATATTATTTTCACTTATTCAAGATAATATGGCCTTGGGGGGGGGGCATGAAGACCTATTCCCATTGGGACAGGTGGCCGTACTGAGAAACTGCAATGGAAATGGGAACGGTAAAACCCCTGATGGCCAACGCTTAGTAAGGCCAAGTTAATATTGGCAGAAAAGCGGCGCAGTGATGGAACACTGAGTGTCTTACTGAGCAACTCGTATCCGTCTACGAGGTTCGTTGATGCAAGCCATTTTCCACTTCCGTGCCTCTTCCTGATAGTCCCTCTTTAATAATCTCGCCGTCGACAGACGCTAGTTGGCACGCGGTTCATCTGGATGTCCCTTAGCATGCGAAGAACCACAACCTCCATAAGTACAACTACAAACGATCGGTCATCGGAAAGAATCCCTGGCGAAGAAAACTGATTTTTCCCATTGTGCTCCCTGATTTTTTTTTGCTCTTCTCGGTTTTGCAGCCTGCTGAACCTACTGTCAATTACCACTACCACCAATACACCTTACGCGGGAAATTGATGTTGTGGGTTCAAGCAGACTGAGTGCCTGAGAGTCCAACACCTGGAAAGTGCCCAAGGTGTTGTGATCTCTTCATCCCTACCAAATTTCAGGTAAAAAATTACCTCTCCCGGGCGACGAGAGTAGGGGAGACTGGGTACGGTTGTGCCAGGGTACGAAAGTGACAGTCGAAATATTAGCCAAAGTATACGGACTAGCGAGTTGTGGTAACGACGAAGGGAGGGGCTTGCATGTCTGAACCGGTTTCACACTATTGCGTCAGCCGCTGCGCGCTGCGTACGCTAGGAGAGACCCACATTTGTTTGTGACAGTCAAAAGTAGGTATTTTTGTTCGATTTCTTTTGATAATTGTTGTTACATATATTCAGATTGAGTATTAAGAGTTATTTATCTATATAACATATACATTAGTCAATAAAAAGCAGTTATTACTTTCTTTATAGATTATTTCATTTTGGCATGGTGTTTGTTTTTATGTAACAAAGTGCGCTGGGTACGGTTGTGAAATTTTTTGTGGGTACGGTTGTGACATAAGTAAAAGTTGTGTCTTATTGTTTAAGATGCCCAGACAACGCTCGCGGAAGACCGAAAGGAGGAGGCAAGACATTACTCAATACCAAAATGCATATATTGAAACAAAACGAGGTGTATCTCTGCGACAAGCAGCAGAAATGTTTCAAATTAATCGAATGCCCTAGTTCAGATACATTCATAAACGTGATAGCGTCGGCACGGATGAGAATGGAAATGCCCGTGGTAATGTCAGAAAGGGGTACATCAGTCACAATAAAGTGTTTTCAGAAGAACAAGAACAGCAGCTGTCAAAATACTTAACACGTTGCTCGGACATTTATTTCGGCCTCTCTCCTAAAGAGGTGCGGAAATTAGCTTTTGAGCTTACAAATAAATATAATCTAAAACGACCAACTACATGGGTTGAGAATGAGATGTCTGGCGAGGAATGGTTCCGTTCATTTTTCAAGAGAAATCCTTCGCTCTCTGTTTGATTGGCTCAAGCTACCAAACACACTATTTTCTGTTCCTTTTCTCTTCAAAAGAATGTTACGTAATATTAATGCTAGAGTGTTGCAATATAAGTGATTTCAGACCATTTCAGAGTATTAATAAACCTGTCACTTTCTACCCCAAGCACTGTCACAACGGCCCCTGGTGTGTGGTCGGTTGTGACATTTTCCCTTTTTTTTAACTTGCTCCTGCGTGCAAACCATTATGTTTAGGGATAAAATTTTACTTTATTATATGTAGGGTTATGTAGAAATTATACTAAAAATCACTTTTCGTTTAGCTAACTGGTATACACACAAAACTATGGCCGATCAAATGCAAAATGGCACAACCGTACCCAGTCTCTCCTACCTGTAACAGGGACACGTCGCTGTTTCGCTTCTACGTAGTAGGCTATTCTACAACTTAATGATATAACTTTTACCACCACTCACTACACGAGAGTGAGGCCATGGCTATCTTGACCACCGATAATACCACTGAGGTAAATAGATTTTCATATTAGGAGAATTGGTGTTGTTCGGCTATTTCCTCTGAACCATTTCTGCCACAGTGTCCAAAATGTAGGACGTTGTTCAGGAAATAGTTTTGATGAGCTACATGACTCCACACGACGGATGACATGCTTCGATATGGAAAATTAATCACGGGTGAGAAATATCACTCACTGTTGAGATTGTAATGTGAAGTATCACAAACAGTTGCTTCCATTAACATAAAGCACAAAAACACTTTCGTTCGTTGCAACAAATTATAGCATTTTAGTTGTAGTACAGTTCCTAACAGAGAAATTTGATTTTGCGACACACACAATTTTGTATGCATCTGTGACTGAAAGTGTTAATACATAATTCCATATTTAAGTGGTATATATTTATGACTGAAATTTTTTCCCAAAATAGCTGCAATGCAAGCCCACCAGTCATGGATTAATTAACCTATCATCGTCTACACGTAGATGCGGAGAACTGTGTGCGCGTCTTTATAAATAAAAAAACGATAAAGTTTAATGATTACTCTGAAACATTTTTCTGTAAATAGTTTTACAGTACCAACAAATTTAGAAGAAGTAACATATATCAAACAGTTGCTATCGAGTATGTTTATTTTATTTGGCAGGACACCTGAATTCCACACAGAACGTCGTGACCCCGATGTCAATGCAGTACAATACCGGAAATGTCTCTCAGTCTATTTCATTGATCACCAGTTATTTTGTGTTTCTGGCTCGTTTCAGTGTATAAAAGAGGTCAAGAGGTAACGTATCTTTTTCAAATAAAAACGTTGCTATAAATAATGGCTATTTCTATCACAAATTTGACACAGGCGTAACAGGAGATACAGTCAGCTTTCTTCGATTTATACATTTTTTTCACAGCTTCCCACACATATTTTATAATTAAAATTTTTATGATCTCTGATATTACACAGGATACATGTGAATATATTTTTTAATAATGTTGATACCTTGGTATTTATATTATGACATCTAAAAGTCACCCCTGGAAACTAACGGATCATTTTTTCTCAGTAATCAATTTCTAATGAAAGAATTAAAAAAAAAAAATATCAAGTTAACATTATATTTATGAGTAGCATATAAGTAAGAGGTCTAGAAGTGGTAAAGGGTATCGGGTTTGGGACTCGCCTGCCAGCTTTGTTGACTTCACAGGCTGGGTGCCTGGGGCGGCCACAATATAGACAAAATTACCAGTTCTTCACCCCAAAATCAGGTTAGAAATGTATTATTTCTCCCAAAATCAATTTTTTTTCTAATAACAATCCAAAAAATTTTATAATATCCCGATTGGTTCCTCAAACGAGCAAAGCAGATCCAGACACCTCTACACAACAGTAAGAAAGTACTCAGTGGAGCAAGCGGATTCTAGGCTCCTAGTGGAATGAGCCACATAGTCATCAGAGCCAACATAACTAGCTTAAAATACAAACTGGACATGGCAACTACACCCTGGAATCATACGAACTCTCCTTACCAAATTACCAATATAGTAATTTCAAATATGCCATTTGTAACAACCACTAATGTCGATCAGCTGGTCATACAAACTGACTATTACTATCAGACCATAACTAATGTCCATAACAAAGGACGATACCAGCTATCCAGACCAGTCAATCAGACCAGCCAACCATACCAACCATCCGTACTAGCCAACGACTGACATCACCTAAGACTGACTCCACCCAATATTGGCTCCTACCAAGACCAATTCCTGTCTAACTGATAAGAAAAATGGGCAAGCCCATCCATCTCTGCCAACAGACGATGATAACCATTCTCGATAAAAGTCACTTAGTACGAATCTTCTAACTAACCTTTTCGCTCAAAAAACGTCGCAAAATCTTTGCGTAATATTCTTAAATCATCATCTAACTTTAAACACGTTGTTAATCATTGCAAAAACTTTGCATAACACATCACCCACAGCTTACAAACAAAAGGCTAACCAGCTGCCCAGAAAAACTGACCACACATACCAACCGACAAAATCAACCGACCTACCAGAATGACTGACCATAAGAGACTTACAATTACTAGCTACCCATTCCATGTGACTGTACCAACAATCAAGATTAACCAAGTAACTGGTCCAGCCAGCAAAGCAGATCAACCATACTAGCCAACAACTGACTCCATACAATATTTAATCCACCCAAGACTAACACCACCCAAGAATAACTAATCCAAAGAATTACTTTACCCAAGTTCGATTCGACCTAAGTTTAACTCGACACAAGATTGACCCGACACAAGATTGACTCGACCATAGGTTACCTCCAACCAGGACTGACTTCATCCAAGATTGATTCCCCCAAAATTTACCCTCCCAATATTAACTACTGTCAAGACTGACTCCACCTAAGAATGACTACTTCCAAGAATGACTACTCCCAAGAATGACTACTCCCTAGAATGACTCCTCCCAAGACTGACTCCATTTAAGAATGGCCATCTCCTGACCAACTGACTTGATCACTTCGTAGAANAGAATGACTCCTCCCAAGACTGACTCCATTTAAGAATGGCCATCTCCTGACCAACTGACTTGATCACTTCGTAGAATCTTCAAAAAAATTTCGGAAATGTTTGGAAATTTTCACAAATTCTTTGAAAATTTTTGCAAATACTTCGCATTTATTCACAAATTTTCGGACACTTTTCGCATATCTCTCTCACTACTGACCACACAAAAGTGTCATACCAGCCAACCATACCGACTAACTATTCGCCAACGACTGACTCCACCCAAGATTAACTCTGCACAAGACTGACTCATCCTAAGATCGACACCACCCACGACTGTCTCCACCTAAGACAAGCTTCACCCAAGACTGGTTTCACCCAAGATGGGTCCCCAAAACTGACTCCACCTCAGGTTAACTCCATCCAAGACTGGCTCCACCCGAGACTGAATCCAGCAAAGAATGAACCCACCCAAGGCAGACTCCTGCCGAGACGAACTTCTGCCAAACTGTCTGGAACATTGAAAACGACCAACCAGCAAGACCAACAGACCATAACAATCAGCCATGAAAACATACGACGACATCCAATCTAGAATCAGGACCTGTAATACCTTTTCTCATTTGTAACATCTTGATGCAAAACTTGGTGGATCTTCGCAAAAATTTGTAAATCATCTCACCCACCACAACATTGCAGCTAATAGAGTAGTGTGTAACGGAAATTATAAGGACTTTTTGCGAGTCATATCGCGAACAAATATGCAATCTACATAAAACCTCTCCAAGTATGTTGTGAACAATAAAACAAACTGTGATGAGAGCTACGAGATATTCCTCAAAATATTTCATGGACCATGGCACAAACCTAGATACGGGATAAGAAAAATATCTGAAAGAATGTCGCGAGCCATAACATGAAACAATATGTGACGAGCATCGATTGGTCGATGCGTGAATAAATTCTCCTCCACAGAAAACCCATGAGACCACAGGTTCGTGGGATATGAAGCTGAAGATGAAGGTCAGTGAGGTCAATATCAAGGTCACTAACAACAAAGATAGAGGTCGCAGCCAGAAATGTGATATTTCACCCGATTTTTAAGACATTCTTTCGATTTTTACAATTTTTTCCCCCGGTTTTCGTAGTTTATCACTAGGGTCAAGGTAAAAATCACCAATTTCCAAAATGGATGCTAGAGTTGGTAACATAATAAATACCTCGATTTTTCCCGATTTTCATTTTGGACGGGGGAAAGGTGGGTGGGAGGATTGGCAACGGGGAATGGCGGGTTGGGGGATAGGATGGGGTGGAAGTGGGGAAAAGTGGTGCAGAATGGTGGTTTGGAGCCATGGTCGCTGATCTGTATGATCAGCTGTACCTGTCTAGGAGCCTCGAATTCACTTTTACTGCTTTGAGGACTATGTGGATCCTTCCACTAGGAGCATCGAATCCGCTTGCTCATCTGAGGCAATTTTACTCGCACATTGAGGTACCTAATACCCTTAGCTCATTTAAGAACTCTATTAGAATGCTTTTACATTAAAAAAAAATTAGTTTAGGAAAAAGTTATATTGAAGCGAAATCATTAATTTATGGATTAGTTTTTAGGATTAAATAGATTATTTAGTCGACAACGTGGTCGTCCCAGGCTTCCGAGTGCGGAGTGCGGCCTTCAACTGCGACATCAACCAAACTAGAAGGCGAATTAGGAATTCCATACCTGATACCTGTGCCAGATTTCTCGTTTATATACAAACTTTATGGTATGGCATGTCAGAACCCACGATTTATACTGATGGCTACCAATTATGAGCACAGTTGTGAAAACCCGAATTTGTTTAGGTTGTCAGACCATAGTGTATTTCCCAGGCAGTGCTAAAGTTAACTTGGAACAGACCTAATATTAACATTCCACACTTCTGTCATATGACACCATGGGGGTGTCTCCTACGAGGGATGAAAATTAAATAGTAATTACACTGTCGAGAAGAAAATACATCATGGTGCATGAACTGTCAGGCAATGAGCATCGTCATTTTGCGGCAGGGTCGATGCATGTAAAACCTCAATTATTGTTGTCTATGTAAGTTCGTGAAGTGAGCAGCGAGTTGTATTCCTGTAATCAGTGTCCTTACAGTGCATCGTGGCCAAGAGAATGTGATAGCTCCAGTAGCTGAAAAAAGCTGCAGAATATTGGAATCAGAAATTGGTAAATAAGCAGTAGATGCGCTCTTTAAATCAGAGTGCAAAAATCTCTTGACTGGCCTATCACCAATTTCCGATTCCTCGACTTATGTAACATGGATGTACATTTCAATTTTTACAAATACCACAAAACTAATCACCCATAATGGATGAAAATTAATGAGAATGAAAACGGGAAAAAGTTGCATCCAGTAGCTTTTCATTTGTATTTATCTAAACTTTCACTATTCTGACTCCGGAGGTGTATAATAATAAAACAATTTGTTCAACACTAAGACTCAGAAAAAGTATAGCCTTCAGGATTTGGCGTGTAATTGATTAAGTACCACTCTTAAACATTTTGTTACTTCATCGTTCAGATTAACTAAAACATCTCCTCTAAGCCTCTAAGTTAGTTACACTTGTGTGGAGTGACATAAGCGCAGAACGGTGAGTTTTCTTTAAATAATATTGTTTCAGAGAAATTTTGTTGGCCCAGCAATAAGGTGAACTCAAATGAGTGCTTCGATATTTTTCAAATTTAAATTTGTCACATTGGTTTCACACTCCAGGCTGGTATCACCCCGTGCAAGTGTCACTCTGCGCTGGTGTCACCCCACACGTGTGTCACTCTGTGCTGGTGTCAACCTGCACATGTGTCACTCCGCGCTGTAGTCACCCCACACACGTGTCACTCTGTGATGGTGTCAAACTGCACATGTGTCACTCCGTGCTGGTGTCACCCCGCGCAAGTGTCACTCTGTTCTGGTGTCAACCAGCACGAGTGTCACTCCGTGCTGTGTCACCCCGCACATGTGTCACTCCGTGCTGGTGTCACCCCGCACATGTGTCACTCTGTACTGGTGTCAACCTGCACAAGTGTCACTGTGTGCTGGTGTCACCCCGCACATGTGTCACTCCACGCTGGTGTCACCCTGCACCGGCGTCACCATGCACCAGTATCACTCCACACAAGTGTCACGCCATGCCCGCGTCACCTCGCGAAAGCGTCGCGCCGCGCAAGCCAGGGATGGAGCGTGCGGGGAGAGGCGAAAGATGGGCAGGGGAGAGAGGGTCGAGTAGCGAGGTTCAAAGTGTGCCACAAGTTACCTGCGGCCACTACCTGAAAGACGCACGGCGCCCGCTGGTGCCCCACGGCGTTGCTGCCCCAGCACGCGAGCGTGCCATAGTCCATGTCGGAGGTAGGCGTGTAGTTGAGGCGCGACATGCCGCCGGCCGCCGTGAACCTGGAGGCGGGCACCTCAGCCAGGTCTCCCGAGTTGTTGAAGGTCCAGTGGAAGCTGGAGGGCAGCGGGTTCGCGTCCACCTCGCACTTGAGTGTCACCATCTCGTGCTTGAGCGCGCCCAGCAACTCTTCGCGATCCTCTCGGCACGCCGGTGCGTCTGCAGCACCACACATTCCTCCATTCACCAAAGGTCGTGGTATCCTTATCACCTTTTCAATTTATAGGCTATTCACTGTAAGGTGAGCAATTTTTAAGGCCCTGCTTAAATTTTCGTTCCTGCCAATGTCTATCCTTTCGCTACTTTTTAATATAAATATTGTCATGTGATTAATAAATACAGTGCTCACATTTCACCTCTCTCAAAATTTAATGTTTGAGCTGCAATGAAATATACTTGTTAGTGGTAAATGTCTCTTTGAATAGCCTTAAAAAGCGCTCACTTTACACTAACTATACTTACATCTCTTTATAAATTACCGTTAAAATTTAGGCGGTCTCCTACCTAGCGCTTGAAATGCGTTGCATCGTGCTTGAAACAAGAGTTTTTTTGACGAAACTCTTAAACGTGTTCCCAGTAGGTTTAGCTACGAACAGAAATCACAATCTAGGCAATGATGGAGTGATACTTTAGAACGTCACGGAAACATTATTTTTGTGCCATCCAACATCGCAAAAAACTGCTTTTTCAGACTGCTGTGTCTCGAAAGTGTTTGAACCAGATACATGCAAAACTACGAAAGAGGCATGCATTGGTTTTTGCTACTGAGTCGCGTCCAATATGGGCGTTGGTAACGGAAAATGTTATTATTTTATATTTGTACCATATATGTCTCTACTTATAAACATTATATCTGACTGACTTTTCCTCAAGTTAAATACAATTTAGTTAGCATGATTTCTGCAAAATAACATGTGAAAGGTAAAATTTTACTGTTTTTGTAATATACAGATATAATAAGTCAACCAATTTACAGAAAATTAAAGGAAGGCAACTGAAAGAGCTTATCTTAATTCATTTTAATGTATGTTTAGTAAAAGTAATTTTTGAAAAGTTTAGAAGCAGTTGCAAACCAAAAATGTGCATTAATTATCTTACTTTTAGAAATTTTTTTCAAATTGCAAAAACATTTCCTTGTACAAATTCTTGAACGTCTTATAGATTCCCATAGCTACTATGGGCATCTTCTTTCTGTGTGAATTATCTCATTTCTGTACGTAAGGTAGTTTTCTTTATATTTAAGGGAGTAAAGAGTAATAACATATATATAATGTATAAAAAATGAACAATCTGTGGTACAAGTATAAAATTACACATTATTTCGTGGCCAATGGCTTGAAGTTCCGTGATCGCAAAGATATCACTACGCGTTAGTTCACTGCTTTACATACGCTGGTCGGCCATAGCGTTTTTAAGCCCATAGCGTTTTTCGATTTTTGCCGCACACAAACATACTACCCCTTACTGGGCAACCGCCTTAATATTCAAATTCAAACTTTGTTATTTCATACAGAACTACTTTGTATAACTTCTGAAACCAGAATGAACCACCGATTTCAGTCTGTATTTTCTCATGTGAGAATCTTAAATAATAAATTTATGGTTAATATTTATTACGGCTACAGATACGACCAAAACAAAATGGGAAAAACCACGTAAACTTAAAAATATCTATACCCTTACAGACCGACAGACCTCGTCATGAAATAATTAATCTGGAAAGTTAGCTACGTGAAGCCAGAAATAAACCAAGAATGAACGGAAACTACTTCCTTAGGGACGTTCGACAATTGTGCGGCAATGAACCATCAGTAATTTCTTATAGAGACGCGAATAATATAACTGATTTTTGAGCCAAAGGCTATATTGTAAATAAATATTAGACATTGACCGAAACAATTTTAGATCCAAAAAGCGTTTATAATATTTTATGATTCTCTTTTTCAAGTTTTCTAAAAAAAAAAGAGGAAAAAGTTTATTGTAAACGAAAAATATTTGGGTTTGTGAAAGTGTCACAGCTGAGTCATTTGTATTTGAAGTGGTATTTAAATTTGGTAGTAGCCAACAACGTCGTAATTAATACTGCATACTTTATCTGATAAAGAAATAAAAAATCAGGTTCGAGACATAGAAACGTGTGAGCTCAAAGACCGACTCTCGCTACGCACCAGCTGCCTCGTCACCTCTACACACAAGGCAGTCACGTGGCATGCATTATTTCTAATTAAGACGCGCCTAAATGTGCCTCACAGCGGTAACCACGTTTTTTTATTTGTGAAAAATCTGTAGGAAGGTTCGTTGCAGGGCCATTGAGTAGTTTTGTATGTATCTGATGCGTGTATTTTGAGATACATCACTTTGGAGAAGCCGTTTTTAGCCTTTTTGGAGTACTCTGAAGTTATGCTTCCAACGTGCGCGACATTTTTGAAAGTACACAACAGCCCTCACCTGAAGTGAGTTACTTTCGTACACAACCACTTTGGAAGCATGTTTAATAGTTTCGCGGGGAAACGTGTATTTCTAACGCTTTGCAACGCAGTTCAAGCACAAACAAGCGGAAGCCTTAAGACAGAAGAAGAGTGCTATCCAACGGAGCATTGGTCGCGACTGTACAATAAACAGAACTTATTAAATAGTTTTACGTATATCACCAAAATTTATGTTATATGTGAAATAATAATGCATACGTTGTAACACTGCAAACTAGTCTAAAAGAATTTAATAATTAAAATATTTTAAAATAGCAATTGACAAGTAAATAAGAAATATCATATTAATAAAAACCAATTCACCTATGATGCTTCATTTTCTGTCTTTGTTCATACAGCTTGTATGCCTCGTTGAAGAGTATTAAAATATAATATGAAATCATTTTGTTCCGTTATAAATCCTCGTTTTGAAACCTATACAGTAAAATTCCTCTGTATTAGGTTACACAGTTAAAATTGGTAATTTTTTTTTTATTAAATGCTTACAAGGCTAAATGCTGATGTGATTAAATTTAAAGTGTTCCAGATTATGACAGAATATGATCACCAAATGCAATGGGGGCCGCGATGGTGTAGTGATCAGACTACTCGCCTCTCACCTAGGCGAACCGGGCTCGATTTCCGGTAGGGCTACCTCCGGATTTTTGCATGCGGGAATCGTACCGGATGATGCCCCCGGTCGGTTGGTTTTTTCGGGTATCTTCCGTACCCCCTCCCCTTTTTTTTATTCCGGTGCTTCTCCATACTCGCCTCGCTTCACCCTCATCGGCTCTCAAGACCTCGAAGTTAAGAGCCGCCCAAATCACTTCACTCGCTCGCCCTAATGCTATTTATAACCTTCATCTGTAAAACCAAAGGGGCCAATATCATAGTACTTTTCTTTGCAAATCTGGGAAATATAAAACATAACAGTTCCAGAGCGGTTTGCATGAAACCTTCTATAAAGAGAGGGTATTTTCCGCATATATGTCATTAATGAACGTTGGCTTGAGGGACTAGCTAGGATTGCTGGTGTTCCTCTTGCACCGTATGAAGGACATTGAAAACATAACAGTCTACTTAATTCCTATTGTGGAAACGTGTTAAAATATTAATGATGACATCCGGAAATTTCCTGCTTGATACTTCCACTTCAGATGATCGATTGAGTAATACGTAGAAATATCTAAAACTAACACGGAAAATCAGACCACATAGCAAATAATCTTTACTGTAACACATAGAAAAGAACTAAGACATATCCTATTTAAACTAAAGATGCAAATATAATTTCTAAGAAGAAATTATATGTAGAAGTAATTTCATTTGACTGTATACAACGTTCAAATCCCTCATCTACGGGAAATTGAAAATTTTTATGAATACAAATGTGATTTCTGACATTTGGGATTCACAGGAACAGCGACGACGAACACTTAATTTAATAATGGATGGGAATCGATCACAAGCGAGTAGCCCACAGAATACCGTGAAAAGTCATTCATCTCTGTGGGCACAAGCTTCGTGTCCGGTACCACCGCTGTGCTTATAGCTTTTATCGTCCCACTACAACCTACATTCCATCGATATTCCAGCCCTTCCTTATCTAATTTCTTCTCTTCAGTAGGGATATTAAATCCAATTGTTTTAAAAAGGTTTTCTTACCGGTTTACAGAATTACACNTAATTTCTTCTCTTCAGTAGGGATATTAAATCCAATTGTTTTAAAAAGGTTTTCTTACCGGTTTACAGAATTACACAACACGTGTTACCAAAAAGTACTATAAAATAGTGTTAAAGTATACAAGTCATAAAATCTTTTAGTTTTAGTTCAAAACTCTCATCAGATTCACGGTTACTTCATAAATTGTCTGAGGCCATTTTTTTCAGGCTACTATACTGCCTCATGCAATTAAAACTTAAAAATGCCTAGAAAATTACACCAAAGGGACTAACGCACCGTATTTGTGCTCACTCAGTTAACAAAATACCGTGGAAAATAACTATTTATTACTAGGCATTACCAACACACATATTTCCTAACTGTTTGTTTATAAAAAATTATAT
Organism: Clitarchus hookeri; assembly: GCA_002778355.1. Classification (NCBI taxonomy): domain Eukaryota; kingdom Metazoa; phylum Arthropoda; class Insecta; order Phasmatodea; family Phasmatidae; genus Clitarchus; species Clitarchus hookeri. Next base: position 22,117 of record NQII01005282.1, on the reverse strand, counting down.
TTATAAACAAAATTTAACTAAAATTCCATTTTCAACCTTTTATAAACAAGTGCTATACATAACTTACCGCTAATTTCCAAGGTTTTAATTAAAAAGGCCGAAGGTACACCAAATATACTGTAGCTATTAAATGCACTCTGTTTCTTGTATTTATTCAGTATGCTTTAAAAAACACAACAAACTTTGCGACGCCATGCCCTGGATAGAGTGTCCTCTAAATACTCACTCAGGATCCTTCAGCTAGCATATTATTGTTAAATGTGTCCAATGTAAAAACTTTAAGTACAATTGAGCAGTAAACTATAGAATTTTAAAAAGTAAGAACAACGTCGAGAGAATTGCAACCTTCTGGCCAAAACTCATCAACAGCATTAGCTTTTCTTCGTTTTATGTTTCGTCTTTAAACAACCAGTGGACTGCAATTAAAGTTTTAGTGACACCGGCTATTATATCTTAATGAAACGAGTGTTTATAGGTAAATACGAAACATATGCGTCTATTGATTTTAAATTATATATATATATATATATATATATAGGCAATTTTGGTAATTATTTTTTATTTACTAGGGACCTCGGGAGAAAACGATATGAGTTGGTTAAGAGCGACTTGTTGAGTGTCGGTGAGGGTGAAATGAGGTATGCCGATAACTTAAAAGGCTTTAAAATAGAATAAATGGGGAAACTCCGACAAACATTCCGGCTAACGACAACGTCCGCCATGTTTCCTACATGCAGCAACGAGATGAACCCGGTTCGCCTCGGTAAGAGAGTAGTCTCACCACTACACAACCGCGGCCTTTTATACTTGGAAGAATTTCGTAGGAATTGTTGCGTTTAGTGAGACTTGTAGACGGGAGTAAACCAAATACACTTTTATATGAAAAAAAAAGGTTTCAGGAATTTCTACACGAAAATAATATTTGACAGTCTATTCATGGTTTCTTCAAATATGCCACGTATAACAAGCGTTCTATACTTATGGTTACACAAAAATGCCTTATTTTTTGTTAAATTTAACTTTTAGTTATATTAAATCCATGAATTATAATACGTCGCTTATAATTATAATGAATAATAAGAACAGGGAGGAAATACGTGTGTTGGAGATGCGTAGTACGAAATAGTTCTTATGCATAATATTATTACAGTGAGTGCGCAAAAATGCGGCGCATTGCCCGGTTTGGTGATGGAGGCGGAGGAATACCCTGGAAGTAGATCTTCACGAGGGCTTCAGAAAAGTGGTAAGTAACGGCGAAAGTGGGACTAGAGCAGGTGGCACTCACACATGACGCGCAGCTTGACGGGGTTGCTGGAGCCCTTGCCCTCGATGTTGGCCGCCAGGCACGTGTACTCGCCCGCAGAGTGCTTCGTCACTCCTTGCAGCACGAGGCTCTGGTCGCTCAGGATGACGCCCGCCGACACGTTGTGGTGCATCTCATGACCCTGAGAGCACAGCGTCAACCTCCCTGCTACACTCAACCTTCGCCAACCCTCTCAGCAGGGTTCACAGCTCCACTTCGCACCCCTTCTGCCGCAATTCTCCCTGTTTTCGTGTCGTAAATTTCGGATTTTAAAGTAATTGCTGACAATTCACGCTTAAAGACAATTTTGCACTTTACGATTTCTTTAATAGTTTTGTGCCTAATTTTAGATGTACTTTATCTGCTTGTTGTAAAAAATTCGATAACTGTTGAGGCCTATCAACCGTGAAANTGTGCCTAATTTTAGATGTACTTTATCTGCTTGTTGTAAAAAATTCGATAACTGTTGAGGCCTATCAACCGTGAAATATAGATACAAACGTATTAAACAACCAGAAAAATTGTTAATTTTCTATAAACAAACATTTTCCAATAATACCTCTGAAAAAAGAAATGATGACACGAAAACCAAGAATTTCTGCAGAAGGGGTCAAAGCCGGGCGTAAATTCCTTCTGAAGATAAACAATTTTTAGAGGATGTTCGCGGTAAAAGGAGCACTTTTGAAATAAATATTTTACAAATTCCACTGACCCTCCCTGCTCGTATTGTAACGGGCATACGGACTGGAATACGCCTAGTAAAGTTATTAACGACGGAGGGAAAGTATTTCACGTCTAAACGCTGAAACATCTGCAAATACCGAATTTATTAATTTGTCATTCTGTTTTTTAACGCATATGGGTGTAAAAATTAGAATTTTTTTTAAATACAAACAATTTTTATAATTTCACAATTTCACTTGACCGATGCATGAATAAAGTGACCGGGTTCTCGGCAACGTTAACTTGACATATGGCGGAAGAATAAACAACATACATACAAGTAGATCTAGAGCAGGGCTTTGAAAAGTGCTCAACTTACCGTGAACAGCCTATATATAAAATGCTTACCCTAAATATCACATCAGCAGGGTGTTTCTAAGTAAGACTGACAAACTTCGGCTGTAGGTTAATCAAGGGGGGAAAAAAAAGGCAAAAAACACATAAACGACATGTGATATAAAGCGAATCCTGAGGGTGGTACATATCTTTGAAGTTGGACCTGAATAGCGAGTGTATTACGTGATGGAACGCTTGAGTGTGTGGATAATAGGTAAAGTGAATTGTGACATGCGGGGTAATACTTCCATATTCTAAATCCCAAGTTCGCTGCAGCGTTAAGAATATTAAGTCGAAATAAATACAGTAGTAGTGTATATTTCCATGAAATATTTTGATGAAAGTAACAGACACGTGTCGTGTTGTTTACAGATCTTTGTTCCATTTCAAATTTTCCAGACACTAATATTCCATCTTAAAAATTTTCTAGTATTTGTAATAAACTAGTGTTTCAGGCCGAACTTCAAAGATGTGTAGCGCCCTTAGGATTCACTTTCAGGGCCGGATTTACCACTATGCCCACTAGGCCCCAGCCTGGGGACGCACAATGGCAGGGGGCGCACTCTAAAAAAATTTTTTTGTTTACTTTTAATATGTCAATAATGTANAGCCTGGGGACGCACAATGGCAGGGGGCGCACTCTAAAAAAATTTTTTTGTTTACTTTTAATATGTCAATAATGTATAATGCATACATGTATTTTTGTGTCGATAGCTATCGAAGAGATTAAACTTATTTCCAATACCTTGTTGGGCTATTTAATTTACCAAATACACCCAAAATAAAGAAATTTTAATCTCAAATTACTTTCTTAAGTGATGTTATTATGCGATAAAATTAAAATTGTCACCATAGAGGTTATTTTCTTGAGGAAAATTGCCAGACCAACCCCCCACCCCCCTTCTACAAACCCGACCAACCTCTTCCCCAACACCAAGGGTGGCAAAACTCTTGGGCTTAGGAGCGTCCAAACTTTAATTCCATCCCTGTTCACTTTAGACCATTAGTAGTGTATACGTTTTCAACTTACTTTCTTTTTCGCAAATAACATGCAAACGAATTTTGTCGGTCAAATTTAGACAAATTCTGTAGAATAACCCATAAGTCATGTTGTGGATCCCTTAATTTCAGAAATTCAAGTTATTTTGTTTTATTAATTTTTTTTTGCTTAAACAAAATATATACGTATTTATTATTTCAATAATATTTTAATAAGCTCCACAGTAACTGTGCCACAATCGAATACAACTTCATGTTATGTTCTGCCGGGCATTTGAGGAGACAAATATAACGATGACAGCAGCATACAGTTCAGCTGGTTTTCGGTAGTGCTTTTGAATGACTTTAACTTTAATTTTACCACCAAAACTTTGTTCTTAACCAAAAAATTCTTTGTGAGATTCTGTTTAATGCAGAGAATGTAAACAACGCCACCGAACAACAGCTGGCCAGAGGGCTGTATTAAGAGGATTGTTTGGCTACGTCGCAATTATTTTCTCCACAAAACGTACCATCCTAAACGGGATTGTATTTGAATGTGTTATGATAAGNTTGGCTACGTCGCAATTATTTTCTCCACAAAACGTACCATCCTAAACGGGATTGTATTTGAATGTGTTATGATAAGCGAAATAAAGAAAAATTCTATGTAATTTGTGGTACGGAATATAGTGGTGCAATGTGACTTATGATTTGGGTTGCCAAGTGTAGTGTTTTACCAGATAAAATTATGTTTTTATACATTTTGTTCCGCGTATTGTTTTTGTCTTTAACAGTATGCTAAACGTTCCATTTATTAGAAATATTAACTGCACAACCAACANTTGGCTACGTCGCAATTATTTTCTCCACAAAACGTACCATCCTAAACGGGATTGTATTTGAATGTGTTATGATAAGTGAAATAAAGAAAAATTCTATGTAATTTGTGGTACGGAATATAGTGGTGTAATGTGATTTATGATTTGGGTTGCCAAGTGTAGTGTTTTACCAGATAAAATTATGATTTTATACATTTTATTCCGCGTATTGTTTTTGTCTTTAACAGTATGCTAAACGTTCCATTTATTAGAAATATTAACTGCACAACCAACANAGATAAAATTATGATTTTATACATTTTATTCCGCGTATTGTTTTTGTCTTTAACAGTATGCTAAACGTTCCATTTATTAGAAATATTAACTGCACAACCAACAAAAAACGATTCATTTACACAATGTGACGATGAACGCAGCATCAATTAAATAAATATGTTTTACAACTACAGCCTTTTTAGTATAATAATTCGATTTCGTATGTTTCGTTTGCAATCAGAAATAAAACCAAAATGTATTTACAAATGAAAACACGTGTCATGAACTTGAAATTATTAGATAAACAAATGACGCTTTCAATAAGCTCACTGCAACGTGAGTGTTTAAATTTTCGGTTGTAATAAAATCATGGTAATCTCTTTTATCAAAATGTATTTAGAAACAAAATTATCCTCAGTATTGCATTTTCGAATAACAAAATGTTACACATGGTTGTATAACATTCGGTTTCAGCTAAGTAGGCAAGTATGTTTCTAAGTCTGATGTATTTAATTATCGGGTGGGTCAACAGTACAGTGTCTCTAACACATATTCTGTTTTTACTTCACGAACACCTGGTAAACTTCTTCAGGACTCATCGTGATTTTCAACGTAAACCAATAATTGGAGTAGTTAAAATAATGTTGGAAAATTGTTGGAAACTTATATGCCAGCGTTGCACATTAAAATAGGAGCAATCTGTGCATATCACTAGGTAACAGCGAAATTTCGGTAAATAGCCGCATCAGTAGGTGAAAAACAATTAAATTTGAGTGTGCTGTCGCTTGCCCACACATCGCACAAGGCCGCTGCCGCTGATATTAGCAACACATAAAAGTTATCATAACATCAAATGAAATGTGACGATCTCGAGTGATAAACAGCCGGTATCCGTGCCTCGAAAATGCTAAAGAGAGCCATAAGAACAACTGCCGGAATTTGAGAAAGTTTTTATTTATGCCAATTAGTTTATTTCGTTTGGTTGACAGAAACGTTAATTTTATATTTGGTAACGGAGCACATAATTACCGGAGAGCTAATCACAGGGTTGACTATGATGATCGCCTACAACATGCATACAGTATTAACAGAGCTGAACTTTCAAATGTTCTACCTAAATCACGAGCCAACTTAAATCTGCATTTTGTTTAAAAAAAAAAAAAGAGTATTTCCATAGTAGGGCGACAGACTATATCTATTTTATGTACATTTTACACAAGATTTTTGATCTTAAAATGTTTTGAACATATAACGCATGCATTGTAGTAATTACGGAATTACTTTGCTGTTAAAAATAAACAATTTAAACGCCATTAAACACACATATTTTTTATTTTTTCGTGGCAAGAAAATTATAGGGTATAAGGTCCTAATAATATCAAAATTATCTAGGATGAAGTGTAGAGAGGATGCCTATTTCCTACAGAAAATGCCATTTAATGTTGGTATGAAAAATTAAGGAAATCAAGNATGAAGTGTAGAGAGGATGCCTATTTCCTACAGAAAATGCCATTTAATGTTGGTATGAAAAATTAAGGAAATCAAGGTCTTGGAAAGAATAGTTGAGAAAATATATAATGTTCGTCAAACTTCAAAATATTGTTATAGCCCTTACAATGTTGTTCACAAAAATAATTTTAATGGCATTTTATATAATAACTTAAAAAGTGGCATTTAAATTATTACTTTACATGCAACCAGTATGAACTCANTTTTAATGGCATTTTATATAATAACTTAAAAAGTGGCATTTAAATTATTACTTTACATGCAACCAGTATGAACTCAATGCAATGTTAATTTAATTAGATTGTTTTATTGTACTGAGCGACTTAATCTGGGAGGTATACGCAACCATTATTTTAATGATTATTTCTACTTATTTGTGCCTTTCACTAAGTTTCCAGCAGACCTGTCAAGTGGACGGTTTAATAATTACTAGGCTCTCAAGACCTTGATTATAAAAGCTATCCAAACATCTTCACTCAATTAATATTAACTGCAAATGTTTTACACTAACTTCTGAAATGGCAGTGCTAACCACCGGGTTGACTACGCTGATCGCCTACAACAAGCATACGTTATTGTGTAATGGTAAAGTTTTTGCAGAACACATAATTCCACGTTATAAGCCAAACACAAAAAATAAAACAACATTTAAATAATAAATTGCACAAAATAAAAACAATATTCTTTACTAACNTATAAGCCAAACACAAAAAATAAAACAACATTTAAATAATAAATTGCACAAAATAAAAACAATATTCTTTACTAACTAATAGTATTTTAATTGCAATAACGCTGTATGGATAATTTGTATCAAATTCTCATAAACAAAATGGGTGGTGGGGGAAAAAACTGAAATTTTCTCAAGAGAGCGTGGCTACGTTAAGATTTTCAAATAGTAAGAAAAGGTTAGCAATCGTATTAGATTTACGTAAAAGTAAATATCGTTCCACGATAGTAGATAGGTTTGGTTCCTTCGGGGACAGGATTCATGATTCAGGAGCCAGGAGCCACCAGCCACCTCGGTTGTCGAGGCGGCCTGGGACGATTATGTATTGATGGCGCCCGATCACCAAATTGGATCTTGGTGACCTTCACCTTCACCCTATGCTTGTAAACTTAAATGACCTTAACACAAAAAATTAAAATATTTTTTTTTTAATGTAAACATCATTCTACAAATCAAGGAACATATAATGCTACAATATACCTACCCTTCGCTTACTCTTACATACTTTACCACCACCCACCCCACCTTCCCAGTATTATCCTCCCAATAATAAAAATTCACAAATATATATAAAAAATCTAAAAATCTAGCAACATATAATGTTACCATACTTAACTCCTCACTCACCCTACCAAAAAATACCTCACCACCTCCCCGGCACAAATAACAAACATTAAAAATAGAGAAAAATCGCAAAAAAATTGGAACATTTCTAAATAATCGAAGATCACATAACATTAACATCACACTCATCCCACCAACCTCACCTCACATCCTCGCTACACCCATTCAATCCCACTCATATAAAATATCGACAAAAATCGCAAAATATTGAAAAATTATTCTAAAAATCAGGGAACGTATAACATTAACCTCTCACTAACCACATCATCATAATCTTCTCGACCCACCAGCACCAAGAGGTCCACTGGCCCACACACTCCCCAATCATAAAACAGGAGAAAACAAATTAAAAAAATCTAATGACACTAATAAAAGTGTAGGAACATATTCCATCACAGATTCAGGCACCCATGCTGATTGCTGGCGGTATTGACTTTGACCTCAATAAACTTGAACTCGAAACACCGTGAAACAATTGTAAAAAATCGAAAGAAGGTAGAAAGAATTAGTAGCGTATTAACTTACTGACTCCGACACCCATGCTGGATACTATTGGCCTTGTCTTTGACCCCAAAAACCTTGTAAACAAATAATTAAAAAAAAAAAAACGGTATAAACTCAAAAAACTTATAAAAATCGACGAACGTATTATGTTACTGACTCCGACCCCTATTTTTGATGTTGGTGACCTTGACCTTGACACCAATTACCTTGAACTCCAAAAAAATTGGGGGAAATTGCAAAATTTTGACGAACAAAATAAAATATTAGGAACAAATTACGTCTCTGACAACCATGTTGAATGTTAGTGACCTTCACCTTTCCCCATCACCAACACCCCCCAAAATTAAAAAATATTGAAAAAATTCTTAAAAATAGAGTAACATAAAACATAAAATCCGGTACCCTTGCTCTCCACTCCACCACTTACGCCTCTCCCTCCTCTATTTATAGTAATCGTTGTATTTATGTAACAAATAATCCCTCCACCGGTACCAATCAATCTTATCTGACATTAACCACAAAATTATGACTTTGACGCATATTTGTCTAATATTGGACAGTTTAGAGTTATACTAGTCATTTATTGTTTTTTGTATAGACCATCAGATATCTCTCATATCATCCATATCAAAACCCATTATATCGGTGAAAACACGTGCAATTTTCTTCTTGGCGAGCATAGCCCAGGCGAATTTTCTATAGGCATCGATGACTTTCACTACAAGTATGCTCATATCGCTTGCAGAAGCAGAATCGCGGTGTCAAANTGCTCATATCGCGTGCAGAAGCAGAATCGCGGTGTCAAATTTGGGTTGCAGGAACAATCAGTTACGAGCCAAAGACAGATGGTCCCCACAATGCAATTAGATGGCCGGCCTTTGGCTGTACAAGCAACGGCAGCTGGCCCAAAGGCAAGTTCTCAGCATCGCCAGAAAGCATGTCTTCCAGTCTGCATATATGATGGTTGCAAGACATTTACCGGTCTTGCAGCTACCAGCCGCCACAGTCAGCAGAGTACCAGTTTGAATCTTATGACTACAGCAGATCTGATGGAGAGGAAATCGACCTGCTTCCAGATATTCGCCCCGTCGAAGATGTCAGCCGCTGCACGTTCGATACTAATTCGCGATATGATTTCGTCTATAGAAGCCAACACTGTGCAGAATATGGCATCTGTTTTAAAGATGAGTGTGGTGAGATTCGCAGCTTTACTTATTTAGACATGTGCAATGGGAATATTCATTTCCCGCTGCGGTGGAATATATTTTCACCNAGATTCGCAGCTTTACTTATTTAGACATGTGCAATGGGAATATTCATTTCCCGCTGCGGTGGAATATATTTTCACCGCAAGACACCTCCCAGCTTTTAGCAAGCTGCNTCACCGCAAGACACCTCCCAGCTTTTAGCAAGCTGCCTATGTGTAGATTACGAGAACTATGTTCACCTTTGCAGTTCACCCTGGCCGGGCTAAATTACGGAAAGCTGTAAAGGTGCATATCACAAAAGGAATGATAGTAAAGACAGGGACGGGTGAATGCCGACATAAGACACGCTCTGCGCATTATATTTGTGTTCTGTGTGCAGTGATGAATTGTTGTGTAGTGCTAAATTCAAGTCATCCAATATTGTTTCTCGCCAGTGCGGTATAAAATGAAATGGGTACATGTTCTGCAACATGTGTGTAAATTCGCAGAGCACTGGCATGAATTAAGAGCATGTATGTGCGTCGTCTAACGGCGACGACATACGGTGTGGATGTGGAATGCAAAGTTGCATGCAGCAAATGTAAATGTTTCGTTACTTTAACGGAGACCGTCTCAAGGTTCTTGCTACTGCTTGCCGAGGTCGTGAAACGATATCATAATCGATTTCCAAGATGGAGGCAGCATCGCCATTTTGTAACCAGTCCTATATAAAACAAGCATAGACTTCGACGAGCAACCAGTTTGCGGGAGACAAATAACGTTGCTGACTTCAATTCATTAAGAACGTATAATTATGTAAAACCTGGACTAAGTTCTGTTGACTATAGTTACTGGTCCAGTAGCAAGCTCAATGAGTATGAAGAGGTGTGCGATGGTAATTCACACTGAATCGGTGCTAGGAAACCCGACTCGTTCGAGCCTTGCCACCAGGTGATTGACTGTAACCCAGGCTACGCTAAGTGTTGTGTTTTACATGCGCGAAGACACCAAACTTCCATCCTCGCCTGACGACTTGGTAACTGCTGCAAAATGTCGAGACAAATCACCTCTGCATGCGCAAAACTGTGCATCATCAAAATCGGATCTCCATAACTCGAAGGCCATTATCGCAGATGCATCTACGTCGCAATTGGTAGACTCAGCCACCAAAGTACAGCAACCTGTCACCTCGAATCAACGAGCAGCCTCCCAGAGACCTCCAAATGGAAGACTTTACCCGAACCCAGCTCCTCCCAGATGTGTAAACATCGACGAACCTCTGAACCTGACCTCAGCATCAACGATGCAGTGAATTGACTGTTTCTGGAGGCAACCAACACGCTTGAGGATGTGAGTGTTTCAATTTCCAAAGCCTAACCTAATTCGATTTTAAAATCCGTCCTACGTCAGTAAATCGAAGCTCTGCGAAGTTGGTTTATTAGTGCTGCTGCTGGAAAAATGTAAGGTTCCATTGTTCTAAACAACAAACACATTTCTGTTTATGTATCGTTATTTATTGTTAAGCTGTGCATTAAACAATGAGTATAAAATAGCTAAAACTTCCAAATGTTAGGTTTAAGTAATGTATGTTTGTATATAAATTACTGGTTTATGCAAATAAATTGCATCTATAAAACTTACTAAAATCTTTTATTTAGATCGATACCCGTGTCACAAGTAACAGAGTGGTTATTTAAGATTGCATGCAAAAATGCATATGTATATATATATATAGAGACAAAAAAGATAATTAACTTTAAATGTAATCGGTGATTCAAATTTTAAAAAAATATCAGAGAAGTACATTACATTAAAATAAAAGGTTTCTTAGAACATCGGTTTATAATGACTACAAATACCTACATGCTCAAATACATATGAAACTAAGAAGTATTATATAAATATTTAAAAAAAGCAAGATGTGGATGTGTGCATAAAGCTAAAATGCAAACCTATGTCTGTAAAAAAACATCAAAATAACTTTATCTGAAATATTTTTTAAAGAAATTATGTGTTGCTAAGTGTGGAAAATACGCCTACCTATATAAGAACACAGAATTATTATCAAACTTATGTTTAATAGGGCACCTATCATGTGAAAGTGCGATGGAGTTACATTTTATCACGGCCAACACATGATTGGCCCCTCATAAGAAGACTGAACTATCGCAAGACTGACCCCTCGCAAGACTGACCCCTCACAAGACTGACCCCTCACAAGACTGACCCCTCACAAGACTGACCCCTCACAAGACTGACCCCACACAAGACTGGCCCCTCACAAGAATGACACCTCATTGCAGAGCATGCATCTTTAACAGTTTCTTCCAGACAAGTTCTTCGCTCAGTTTGAACTGATGGTGACACTTTAAGCAGACAACTGACCACTGCAAGACCGACACCTCACAAGAACGCCTCCATATGCTAAGCAAATGATCCAAAATTAACCCTAAATGATCCCTAAGTGACCCTCAAATGACTCTTAAGTAACTCCAAATTATCTCCTAAGTAAACTAAAAAATGACACCTAAGTGACCCCAAACTGACCTCGAAATGTCCTCCACATGGTCCCAAAATTACCAACAAATAACTCCTAAATGACTTCTAAAATTTCTCCTAAGTGACACCAAAATTACCGCTAAGTGAACCCAGAAAACCTCAAAAAGAACCCTAAATAACTGCTAAGTGTAGTGCATGTAGTGCAACGTGTGGTGCATTCAGTNACAAGACTGACCCCTCACAAGACTGACCCCTCACAAGACTGACCCCACACAAGACTGGCCCCTCACAAGAATGACACCTCATTGCAGAGCATGCATCATTAACAGTTTCTTCCAGACAAGTTCTTCGCTCAGTTTGAACTGATGGTGACACTTTAAGCAGACAACTGACCACTGCAAGACCGACACCTCACAAGAACGCCNTCGCTCAGTTTGAACTGATGGTGACACTTTAAGCAGACAACTGACCACTGCAAGACCGACACCTCACAAGAACGCCCCCACATGCTAAGCAAATGATCCAAAATTAACCCTAAATGATCCCTAAGTGACCCTCAAATTACTCTTAAGTAACTCCAAATTATCTCCTAAGTAAACTTAAAAATGACACCTAAGTGACCCCAAACTGACCTCGAAATGTCCTCCACATGGTCCCAAAATTACCAACAAATAACTCCTAAATGACTTCTAAAATTTCTCCTAAGTGACACCAAAATTACCCCTAAGTGACCCCAGAAAACCTCAAAAAGAACCCTAAATAACTGCTAAGTGTAGTGCATGTAGTGCAACGTGTGGTGCATTCAGTNCCCCAGAAAACCTCAAAAAGAACCCTAAATAACTGCTAAGTGTAGTGCATGTAGTGCAACGTGTGGTGCATTCAGTGCTAAGTAAAGTGCATGTGGTGCTAAGTGTGTTGCATGTGGTGCTAAGTTGGGTGCATGAGAGGTCAGATGCAGTACATGAGGGGTCTTGCCTGACTCCTCACATGACTGGCCCCTCATTGTGGAGCATGCTCCGTAATCAAATACGAACAACCCACAATTAGTTCTGCATGCTCAGCAAACCCAATATAAGAAGAATATTTATACTACACTAGGTGTGAATATGGAGGTGAAGACTCCATCCTCAGCTTCGTTGGAGACGAACCTGAGGCCTCATGCGAATTACGATCAGTACGAATTATTGTCGCACACCTCTTTATACTCATTGAGCCAAGTTGTCTGTCTGCCGAGAACTGGATGGTCGTCGATATAGCGGGATTGTTTTATGTAGGACTGGTTATAAAATGGCGACGCTGCCTCCATGTTAGAAATGGGTCATAACATAATTTCATGATCCCGGCAAGCAGTAACAGGAACCTTGAGACAGTCTCCCTAAAACTGACGAATGATTTACATTTGCTGCAAGTAGCTTTGCTGTCCATTTCCACACTGTATGTCGTCGTCGTTGGACGATGCACACGAGTGATCTGAATACATCACAGTGATCTGTCAATTGCATACTTATTACGGAACATGTACCCATTTCATTAATATACCGCAGTGGCGAGAAACAATGTTTGGTGGCTTGAATTTAGCACTACGTAACAATTCGTCTCTGTACACAGAACACAAATGTAATGCACAGGGCGTGTCTAATGTCGGCATTCACCCACCCCTGTCTTTACTACCATGCATTTTCGTGCCATATACCGTTACAGCCTTCGGTAATATCTTCCGACCATACTGTCTTCCCATGGTTCAGGATGGTGGTGTGCTGGTCGTCATTACATACTCCATCCATCTAATTGTATCATGGCAACCGTCCGTCTTTATCTTGTAACTGGTTGTTCTTGCACCCTAAAATTGATGACATGGTACTTCTTTTAGATGTGATATCAGCGGACTTGTAGTGACAGTCATCGATATCTATAGCAAATTTACCCGGGCCTTGCTCTTCAAGACGAAATCATGTCACCGAAATCATGAGTTTGTAAATTGATGACATGGGAGCTCTCTNCGAGAACTGGATGGTCGTCGATATAGCGGGATTGTTTTATGTAGGACTGGTTATAAAATGGCGACGCTGCCTCCATGTTAGAAATGGGTCATAACATAATTTCATGATCCCGGCAAGCAGTAACAGGAACCTTGAGACAGTCTCCCTAAAACTGACGAATGATTTACATTTGCTGCAAGTAGCTTTGCTGTCCATTTCCACACTGTATGTCGTCGTCGTTGGACGATGCACACGAGTGATCTGAATACATCACAGTGCTCTGTCAATTGCATACTTATTACGGAACATGTACCCATTTCATTAATATACCGCAGTGGCGAGAAACAATGTTTGGTGGCTTGAATTTAGCACTACGTAACAATTCGTCTCTGTACACAGAACACAAATGTAATGCACAGGGCGTGTCTAATGTCGGCATTCACCCACCCCTGTCTTTACTACCATGCATTTTCGTGCCATATACCGTTACAGCCTTCGGTAATATCTTCCGACCATACTGTCTTCCCATGGTTCAGGATGGTGGTGTGCTGGTCGTCATTACATACTCCATCCATCTAATTGTATCATGGCAACCGTCCGTCTTTATATTGTAACTGGTTGTTCTTGCACCCTAAAATTGATGACATGGTACTTCTTTTAGATGTGATATCAGCGGACTTGTAGTGACAGTCATCGATATCTATAGCAAATTTACCCGGGCCTTGCTCTTCAAGACGAAATCATGTCACCGAAATCATGAGTTTGTAAATTGATGACATGGGAGCTCTCTGGTGGTCGATACTAAAAAAAAAAAAATTACTAGCAAACTCTGTAGTGTCGAATACTGTACAATTATGTGTTAAAGTCGTAATTTAGTCCGTAATGTCAGATAAGATTGATTGGTATGGTTGCAGAGATAATTTGTTGCATAAATACAATGATTAATTTTTATGGTGGTATGGATGAGGGGTTAATGGTGGAGGTGTGAGCAAAGTAAAAGAGTCCAATGTATTATGTTTCTCGATTTTGAAGAATTTTTTTATATTTGTTATGAATTGGAGGGGGGATGTGGGCATTTGGGTCAAGTTAAGGTCGCTAACATTCAAAATGGTGGTTTGGAATCAGTGATGTAATATGTTCCTTAACCTTTTTTATGTTCGTCGATTGTTTAAATTTATTTGAATTATTTTTACGGTTCAATGTTATTGGGGTTTAGGTCAAGGTCACCAACATCTAACAGGAGGGTCGGAGTCAGTAACATAATATGTTCGTCGATATTTATTTTTTAAAGTATTTGGTTTCAAGGTCATTGGGGTCAAGGTGAATACCACTGGCATCCAACAAAAATGTTGGAGTCAGTAATGTAATATGCAACAATTTTTTTATTTGTTTCTCTTGATTTTTACAATATTTTCTCTGTTTTTCGAGTTTAGTGTAATTGAGATCAAGGTCAATGCCACCAGCAACGTGCATGAGTGTCTGATTCTGAGATGTAATATGTTCCTACAATTTTATTAGTGCATTTGGATTTTAACAATTGTTTTAACAATATTTATTACTGGGAATTGTGTGTGTGGTTAGAGAATGAGGGGGTGGGTGATTAGGGTGGTATGGTGAGTGTGAGATTAACATTATATGTTCCTCGATTATTAGAATAAATTTTTCGATATTTTGCAATTTTTCTCGATATTTTTTATGATTGGGACTGGGTGGGGGTGGAATGGGTGTGGGGTAAGGATGATGGGATGAGTGTAGGGTTAATATTATATCATCTTCGATTGTTTAAACGATTTTTTTTAGATTTTTGCCATTTTTATCGATTTTTTTTATGATTCAGCGAGGTTGGGGCGGGGAAGTGATGACATACTGTTTCTGGGGTGAGCGATGGGTAAGGTAAGGTAACATTATATGTTCGTAGATTTTTAGAATTTTTTGAAATATTTTTCCAATGTTTTATTATTGGGTGGGTGGAAGTGGGGATGTTGGTTACGTTTGTGGTGTGAGCGAGGGGTAGGAATATTGTAACATTATATGTTATTTCATTTTTTTTTTGCGATTTTTTAAAAATATTTTGGGTGCAAGTTCATAGAAGGTCATGAGGACAGGGTCAAGGTCACCCAGATCCAATATGGTGATCAGGTGCCATCACAAATTGGCCGTCCCAAGCCACCTCGACAACCGAGGTGGTTGGTGGCTCCTGGCTCCTGAATCATGAATCCTGTACCCGAAGGAACCAAATCTATTTACTCGCAACTATTTCACTTATGATCAGTCTAATTAGACGCCATCCGTGTTGGTGAAATGACGTTCTGGTCGCTCCGTAGAATGGAACAACGCTCAGCTATGCATGACTGCGCTGTCGTCAGATGATATACCTTTCGTCTTAGTTACATTCGAGCACAGAATGGGAAAGAAACAAGATCTCAGAGTATTTGGTTGTGGTTAGATCATTGGCACCAGATATATTGGGCATTCTATCTCCGAAATCATGTAGGAACTGGGATTTCCACGTTCCACAGTGTAAAATGTGTACCCTGAGTTCATGGATTCGGGTAAAACCACCACCGCTTACGACACCTGCCATGGCGTACAACGTATNCAAATGTGTACCCTGAGTTCATGGATTCGGGTAAAACCACCACCGCTTACGACACCTGCCATGGCGTACAACGTATCAATGACAGGATTCACCGTCTGCTATCTCAGTTTTTAACAGCGGATATATAGGTCAGAGTGCAGCAGATATCTCACCAATTCTATGCTGGACCACAAAGAGTTGTGAGTAGCCATACAATCCTGAACTACCTCCTCTCTATGAGGTTTCAGAAGCCACTGCCCCAATCGGGTAACGATGCTCACCGCACCTTACAAAGCATAACGAATTACGTGGGCGCGAGAACACTGCTATGGGAACCTCGACGCATGGAAAAAGTTTGTATGGATGGATGAGTCGAGGCACAAATTGGTACGCACCGGGGGGATGGTACGAATGCGTGGCCAAGCACATGGATCCCTCGTGTCAGCAGGGTACAGTTTAGGTCGGTGGGTGGTGGTATCTTCGTATGGGGACTGTTTCCGTGGGATGAAATGNTCGTGTCAGCAGGGTACAGTTTAGGTCGGTGGGTGGTGGTATCTTCGTATGGGGACTGTTTCCGTGGGATGAAATGTTCCTCTGGTAAATGTGCCATCATCTCTCACAGGTGAATGACACAGAGACCTGCCGGCAGATCATGTGCACTCATTTCTGTGCCTACTACACCCTGCAGAATACCTGTTCTACAGCAAGATAATGTACTAGCCCTTCGCTCCCAAATAGTTATCGAGTGGTTGGATGAACATTACATGCACTTGAGATCGCTTGCTTGNACTAGCCCTTCGCTCCCAAATAGTTATCGAGTGGTTGGATGAACATTACATGCACTTGAGATCGCTTGCTTTGCTCCCGATGTGGCCCAACCTAAATCCTATCGAATAAATATGAGATGCTCTCGAGAGTTTTGTGCGTGCCGTTGATCCTGCTCCGGCCGCTGTCCATGCATTATGAGAGGCTGTTCAATGGTTACTGATACAGATGGCTCCCAAGAGCTTCTGGCGATTGGTTGAGTGTATGTCTCGCCGTGTCACCACCGCCATCAGGATGAAACGTGTTGTTACGTGCTACTAGGAAGGCATCAATAATTCAACTGCCCATGAGTGTACATCCGGAAAAATATTTTTTAGTGCCAGAATTGAATTATCCGGTTGAGGGTTATTAGATGTTTGAGAATTTTGTCAATTCATCTGAAGGCACATTTTATATAAATGTCCACTTGAAGCAGGGCGTCTCATTTTCGTCAAATTACCACATGCCTGCTACGTCCTGCCCGTCTAGCAACGTGTCTAAAACGCTTACTACCCACGGCCGTGTTTTCGTAAAACCTTGCGAAATGATACGCAATTACATTGAAGCAGATGTCCTACCTTTTAATACGAAAACACTATGTAGTTTCCCTGCGCTGCCTTGAGCAAGGCAGCCATAGTGGCCGGTCAAGTTCGGGCGGCACCGACAGCCAAGACATCGCAGATGGTTGTCATGTCACACACCGAGTAAAACTGTCGCCACGGCGATGAGTCTCCAAGCCCACCGCAGAGCAGCGCTAGTGTCGGTGTGATGCACCATAACGCTCTCATACGGAAGCACTGCAGCGCGACATGTGGCGATAATTACAAGGAAAATTGACTATTTTCTTATATTTCAGCACTCTAATTGGTGAAGTTAAAAATGTAATGTTTTAAGCCACTGATTGAGGAGGGGTGCTATGAATTTGGTGCTATATAAGCCAGAGTAAGCTGCAGGCTCAAGGAGAAGCAGCTCCTGGACTTCATGCTGAGATAAGTGAAACTTACTATCAGACTCTTCTGGTAATGATATTAAAAGGGGACATTTGGGAGTCCCTTAGGTTGAGACTAATGTTTGTAGAATCATCCCCTGGATAGTGTTTGTTTTTATAATTGCATATAAATTGCCTTACGTATGTTGAAATATTATTGGTACAAGCCGAAGCATAAAGTTTCTATAAAAACATTTTACCCAGAAATTGTTCAGGGGTAACCTTTACTGTTTTTCATAACCATTATAATCATATATAATGGCACCCAGTTGTAATTTATAGGCAAAAAGCATTTTCTTTAAAAAAACCTCGTGTTCAATAATTCATTCAACAAATACTTATACTCGGCTCAAAAGAAACAGCTGATTTTAACAGATTTAATATTAAACATTTAGTTTTGCTCCTTTGTGTCGACCTGGTTAGCGCTACGGGCGTAGCACACTGTATACCTAAGCGAATAACTTTTTTTTATTAGCGGCTCTCTTTTGAAGAGGCAATTTTTCTTTTGGTCTGTGTAGCACATGACTCGGGCATTCTGTTGCTAAGAGCTTCACTGTACTCAGTCAGAGATTCCCGGGGTGGGTCACAAGAACTGTAATTTAAAAAAACTAGTCTACCCTACATCCAAAATAATTCGGAAAATTCCGGATTTATAAAATTCCAGTTAAGGTGAAACTCACGTTATGGTACCAAGCCAGCCTGTAAGGTTTGGGGTTGGCTCTAATGTTGCACTCGAAGTACACGTCGTCGCCCTCCTTGATGTCGTCCGGGTTGAGACTGGAGCCCATCTTCAACGTGACCACTGGCATGTCTGGAAGAAAGCACACGTGCAACATAATTTAAAATATTTGGTTTATGTTTCTACATTAAATCAGTTTTACGCTTTTACAGAAAATGACAATTTTAATATTTTATATTGAATGTAATTTTTAATTTACAAGGTGTTTGACGGGATTCAAGATATATATATATATTAAAAGTAGACAGGTTAACAAAAATCCTATGCAACAAATTTAAGTGTCACGACTAAACTAATTACCCTAATATTAAAATAAAATTAAATATGTTGATTTCGCTGCAATTTTTCTCACACACTAATAAATGTGTGAATAAGTGAAGACCAACAATTACAAAAAATTTTGAAAACGTCTTTTAATTATTATAATAATACATGTATTTGATATATTTATCTTGCTTTTTACCACGCCCTCGACTAGAATTATCCCGTGGACACAACAAACGACAAACATGGGCTTAGTTCTAACTTGAAATAATTAAAACAATAATCGCAAAGAATGATAACACAACCATAGTTCTCTTTAGTGAATAATAATATGTGTAACTACCTAAAATACAACAGTTTTAGCAAAAGAATTTTGTCTGAGGTATATGCATTTTCTTTTACACTGTACGGTGTTTAGATTGCAAAGCAATATAAGGCAAGGATTTGAAAATAAATGTCATTTTGAGGAATTTCTATTTTTTTATAAAATTTCAATTTAAGATAACATACGTCATAAATACACTTCAGCTTGATTTCATATCTGTTCGTAAGGGATTTCCGATACTTATTGCTTCGCGCTGAAAATTTAAACTAAGGAATGTATCTTTTTACTCCGTAATATTACAGTTACAATACTTAAAAACTGATCCCACACTGGCTTACTGTGCAGATATTGAAATGCTACCTATGAAATAGGAGGATCACTTGCTTGATCCTTTTTTCCCGGCGGGCAGGTAAATCGTTATAGTAGAAAGTATAATTTGTTGTTATAGTAACATTTCTGAGAAATGCGAGCAGCCTTTTATTTCAAAATATTTTCCTACGCTTTGGGAAGAGATTGACACTTCTAACAGTTCTTTGAAAAAAATACGAGTTTGCGGTAATTACACCATTAATTAAAGATATACCCAGAGTGGACTTTCCCAGGTTAAAGTATCTGACCCGTCCAGCAGGTAAAAATCTGTAGTTCTTGGTATGAACACCGCGTAGCGCTAGTCCATTTTTGTTGCAGCTGCGTGGGGGAGTCGACAGCGTTGCCACTGTGAAATTTATCTTCTCTCTCACTCATACTCCATCTCTCTCGCTCCCAGACTAAACCCCACAGCAGTAGAACGTGTTATGAATGCCTGCTGTACCCACGAAGCTGGGGCAGAGAAGATAGCGGACACCCGAGTAATTACCTCAAGCCGTATATGTCCGTTTACGTATGTATGTACGAAATGAAACTGAATCTACGCGGAAGTACGTTTCAAATTACTAACACGGTCATAATAAAACAATAAACACACCGTTGTAAAATACGCGATAAATGTGGAGTAAGGTAATGTATCATACAGGCGTTCCATAGTCTGTGTGTGTAGCACCGTGGGTTCGTGCACGGGTATGCGCCACATAATGTTAGGCTTCAGAGTTCAAAACTCCGTCGTGTAGCGAAATTTCTGATGTGATACATTATTGCTATTTATAACTTACGTTATGGTTAGAAAACGGTTATTTCTAGAATCACTTTGTCTAAAAGCAACAATACGTAACTAACAGATCATTGCAATTGACTAGCTATGGCTGTTTGCTAATCAAATCGATTGGTTTCTAAAGTAGATAATTAAGATTTGTAGCGTGAATAATGTTAACAAGCACACATTGAAGGCTCCAGTTTAATATTGTGATACTTTCGCCATATTTTGGCCTTCTAACCGATAAACATTTTAAAATTACGGGAAGTACAAGATAGATTATTATGTTAATTAAAGTAACATATGTAAATACAGTGGCNTTAAACATTTTAAAATTACGGGAAGTACAAGATAGATTATTATGTTAATTAAAGTAACATATGTAAATACAGTGGCTAGACCGCATTGGGAAGAGGGAAGGGATATCGGGACATATCCACCTCCACCCCAAATAAAATTAAAACATTAAAAAATTAAAATTTATAACAAAATGAAAACGTTCATTTTATTTTGATGAACATGAAGGATTATTATGGCATTTGATGGTTTAATATCTGTATATTAGCCCATTGATTGTAAATAATACTTTACTTATTAATTTGTAATATTACAAATTTCGTATTTGGTCAAAATAATAATATTAGATCCTCCTCCCCTCCGCCCTATACAACGAAAGTCAATTCCTGGCTACGCCACTGCTCAAATAATTTGCTCATATTTTAATGGGTGGCGTAAATGCCCGTCGAACATANGTCAATTCCTGGCTACGCCACTGCTCAAATAATTTGCTCATATTTTAATGGGTGGCGTAAATGCCCGTCGAACATACATGTGAATAGAGCGCTTTGTTTTCCATAAGTAGTGCCTTTACCCATATCACGTTACATACATTAATAGTACTCGTACTTAGAAACCTAAATAAATGCAGTCTTCAGAGGAAAGAAACAATCTTCCTACTTTTGGATGTACCACAAAACGCCTGCATATAAGTTAACATTTGGTTGCTTTTGTACCCATGCTTCCCTGCGAGTTGTTTTGCCCGCCATTTGCAATATTCCGTTACCAATTTAGGTAACGTGTGGGTACGAACTGATACGTAATTTCTTCTCTTCTGCTATAGAAACTTGTATGAATTCTGTTGTGCCCACGGGTATAACAGAAGGTAGCAGAATTGGGCGTTAAGTGGTAGAGGAATGGTAGCAAAGATGAGTAAATACCCACGATGCACGAATCGAAAGTAAATTTGCTGTAAGAATTAACACTCTTCGTTCTGAAGATAATCTTACATGTTATAAAATATATTCCGTTCGTGTATAATAGTGCAAACAAAATGAGCTGTCGTTATCGAGAAATTATTTATTCATCCAACAAAACATGAGGCACGGATAATATAAATACGCATAGGAAATCTAAGATGCCAAAAAGTTAACACACAATGATGCCCTAATGTCGCATAAAATTTAAATTGTTACAAATTGTTCGTAAATTGTTATCATTATCCATTTGTATACTAGGCAACGACCAAAATGCTAGAATACATTAAATCATTTTGACAAATCGAAGATATTTAAAAAGAGATTCTGTTCTTCTTGGTAACAACTGTACACTATGAAAACAGAAATGGTTTGATTCAACAGCGTTTAAATACACTTGCGCACTTTAATTTAGCGTAAGCTGCGAAGTCTGAAGTAAAGCTGGGTTTACAATAGAAAATGTAAGTGTTAAAGAATGCGTTAAGACGTGTGAATAAGTATCGATAGTTTGTTACATCTTGCATTGGTTTCCAAGGGAACTTAGCAAGTCGTGTGTGTTCGTTGGGGT
>NQII01005281.1:131502-152345 GCA_002778355.1 Clitarchus hookeri | reverse complement strand
CCCCCCCCTTTTTTTTCCCAAAATCAATTTTTCTCCCCAAACTGAAAGTCTACACCCGCTCTTGGTGAGCCCTTAAAACTTTTTTATTTTAATGATTACCGTCTTCTGTTATTTGCTAAATTAATATTGTGCTAATTTTATTTCTACACAGGAAACACTAAAATTTGTGTAATATATACTACATTTCATGTAAGTTCATTAAATTTTGACAATTCTAGAAATGTAGCGCGGCGACCATGTATCCTTCCGCCACAGCTGTTCTGTCTATGAAGAAAACAAATTGCGTAAACAAATGCTATGATCAATGTAGGTTACCATTCCAGCTTACTTTATTTTTGTTATGGCCAAGTTATAATGCTGGGGCTCTTTTTATTTTATTTCGGTTGGATGGGGTTGGAAGAAACTTTAGTTTAACGTCTTCCATGAGACGGAATTGTTTTGCAGCACTTCTTATGCGACGGTATAATTTTAAATTACATAGGTATTGTTTTAATGGGCCACTATAAATCACAGAAAGAAGAAAACGCGTTAAAAACTACGTTGCTCTACCGAGGCGAATAATAAACACATTCCCTACGTACGTAAATATTTTTGGCGAAGTNACCGAGGCGAATAATAAACACATTCCCTACGTACGTAAATATTTTTGGCGAAGTTAACCTTACACTTGCTGGATTTTCTTTATAATAAACGTGTTATTTTTTACACTACAAAACGTCGTTGGAATGGTGGTTTTCTAGGCCACGTACATTTCAGACATTCTAATAACTGTTTCGAAATGCGTTATTTACAAACCACTTTGACTTACCGTTCGTAATTCCTATTTGCAACTCCTGAACACACGTTGTTCTGCGGCAATCCTTGGACGCGTTTGTCCGCCACTGATACGGAGTAATTTGCAGAATCATTCAGCAAATACGACACTTCGCCAGTTTCCCAAAACTAATAAACTGCGGGACGAAAATACACTCTGGCGCTTCATAGCACACAACGGTACCGAAAATGGCGGGCCACACCACACGCATGTTGGCAATACTCCATTTCACGCAAGAAAACGCACTACAAAGGCACCCCTACAGCCATTTATGCTTAGTAAAATTAAATGCAAAAATCATTAACTACCGATTAAATATTCCGATAACACCAGTACGGTACTCGCGTGAGCTTGACGGGAAAATATCACATTCACAATGACATTCACAGGACTGGAAACGTTTCTCTGGCCGTAATTGCCCGTATGCTCCGCCATACTTCTTAAACGTATTTTTTTTTACCAATTCGATAAAAGCCAAGAATAAACTGTACGTCACTTTAAAACATAACTTAAACCACGGATATTATAAGTATAATTTATGTTTTGAATTACAACCTTTAGTTCCAAGTACTATTTTTTTTTTTTTTTTTTGATGATCATCGATATCGCCAACATAACAAGATACTTCCCGCAAACGAATCACCAGCTGATACAGTACTTTGCAAACGAGAGCATTTACTGTTTGCATAGTGTGTATGTAGGTCACATCGCCTGTCAAACTTCAGTGTACTTGAATGAAAATTTATTGTAGAGTATAATATAACCTGACAGATTTCTTAGACGTAAAATTTCTTTAGTTTCGGTATTTATTCCCTGTTCCAAAGGGCGAATGTACCTTCCCCTTCTCTCCGGTTCCAAATGGCTACGACATCCCAAACAAAATTCCTGGATACGTGCCTAAGTGACTGAACGCAGAAAAAAAAAAAATGGTTGCGTATACCGAGCGCCAGATACCTGGAGAACTTGAGCAACGTCACAAGAAAGACTGACGTCATGGTATAGGCTGTTCAAGGTTAAATGAGCACTTGTAAAATCAATCTTTGATAAATGTCACAGCTTCTTCCTGCATGCATCTTAGCGGGCGGACTGAGTGGCATGCGCCCTGTAAAGTTGGCAGCGATGGAGGGGAAGTAGTTCATGTTGTAATGTTTATTTGAAGGCGTTAGATAAATGTTTGTCAATACTGAAATAAATTTAGTAATTATACAGTTTCACTTGACGCATGAGTAAAGCGGTTAGGCCCATGGCAATGTTAATGCCACGTATGTTGGAAGAATACACAGTATGTATACAATTAGATATTAAGCAGATCTTCCAAAAGTGCTCAGTTTACCTTGAACAGCCTATAGATTCCTGGACCCCCATTAGAGATAGAGAGAGTGATTGCGAGGGGTTGGCGGTGTACCCGAGAAGATAAAGAGCCTGCCACATTGCGTAGAGGATAACAGAGAACATTGTCCGTGGTGATAACTTTTCGCTCGTATCCCTTCAAGTTTTCAAAACCAACCGCTACTGTCGGCGAGGGTACCCCATTGGCGTCCCTGCTTTCAATTTCACAGAGTGCACACAACTTCAAAGCTGTCGTGTCTTTCAACCGGATGTGACATCACAGCCGTTAAGATTGTCGTTTCTTTCAACCTTGTGCGGCTACACAGGCAGGTTTGTGTAGCGCAAATGTGAGAATGTGTAACTGGTGTAGTGCAAATAAAAACACGCGCGAACTTTAAATGTGACACGTGTTTATTGATTGATTGAGGAAACATAACGTGATAAAAATCTATAACATCCTTGTATGTTTATAGTTTAAGGAATTTCGTTAATGAAAATAAGGAATAAAATATAGTTTAGAGCAATATGTACCTAGTTAATGTAACATGTAATATACCATGTATTTTTTTATGAGAATACCATTACAATTTAACGTGAACTTATTTCGAATTTATTTAGATACTTTGGGAAATATTTTAGGTTGAATTTGCTGGACAAGNCTTAGTAAAGAAATATCTGACTCACTAAAATACGTTGTTGTCGATTGTGCAACGAAATGGCGCCGAGAGTTGCGCAAAAGTAGTTTCTTTCAACCCTGCGTGTGTAACTCNATTTTTTTATGAGAATACCATTACAATTTAACGTGAACTTATTTCGAATTTATTTAGATACTTTGGGAAATATTTTAGGTTGAATTTGCTGGACAAGAAATATAATTATAGGGTTATGTTTGCGAGGCATTTCGAATCGTGCAAACATGATGTTGCATTTTAGAGGCTATTGATATGATTTACGAATACTAAAAAATGCATCGTAATAAAAATGAATTAATCAAATTTATTTGTACTCTCNGGCTATTGATATGATTTACGAATACTAAAAAATGCATCGTAATAAAAATGAATTAATCAAATTTATTTGTACTCTCGTAGTAAAGAAATATCCGACTCACTAAAATACGTGTTGTCGATTGTGCAACGAAATGGCGCCGAGAGTTGCGCAAAAGTAGTTTCTTTCAACCCTGCGTGTGTAACTCANTGTTGTCGATTGTGCAACGAAATGGCGCCGAGAGTTGCGCAAAAGTAGTTTCTTTCAACCCTGCGTGTGTAACTCAAGAGTAACTGCTTCATAGACTAAAGATGCGTTATGACGTGCGCCGACAGAGAAAGCTGGTGTAGCTCTACTGCACTACACTACACAGGCTACACTTGTTTTTGGTTGGAAGAAACGAACCTAATGTTGACACTACATAGATGTAGTGTTATTCCGTGGATACTTTGAATGTTGAAGAATAATTTACCTTCGCAGTGGCNATGTTGACACTACATAGATGTAGTGTTATTCCGTGGATACTTTGAATGTTGAAGAATAATTTACCTTCGCAGTGGCAAACCTGTGGGAGGAGTTAAGGTGGCTGCCTGGGGTAGGCCGCCGAGCGGCGTGCAGAGCTCCAGCAGAAAACGTTTTATTAAAAAACCGTCCGACGTGTCAGAGTGAGGTCTGCTTACGAATAGCATTTAAGAAACGTTACGCGTCTGTNATGTTGACACTACATAGATGTAGTGTTATTCCGTGGATACTTTGAATGTTGAAGAATAATTTACCTTCGCAGTGGCGAACCTGTGGGAGGAGTTAAGGTGGCCGCCTGGGTAGGCCGCCGAGCGGCGTGCAGAGCTCCAGCAGAAAAAAATTTATTAAAAAACCGTCCGACGTGTCAGAGTGAGGTCTGCTTACGAATAGCATTTAAGAAACGTTACGCGTCTGTNTTTTATTAAAAAACCGTCCGACGTGTCAGAGTGAGGTCTGCTTACGAATAGCATTTAAGAAACGTTACGCGTCTGTATAGGTTTTACACTTCCTCCATTTCTCTCCAAGGCATGTTTTTGTGATAGTGAAAATGTCTCAAATGGTGTTTTCACGGTCATATTTAGGTATAAATATTCCGGTACAAAACATTAGAAAAAAATAGGGACGTGCATCAAACCTTTATTTTTATTGTTCCGTCATAAAATGTTTGGTTATCCGCTGAGTAGGAGATTTGTTCTCAGGTTTCCCCTTTCTTAAGGCTCAACGTCATCCACTATATAGAATTATTTAATTTCCTGTAGATTAAGTTTTTTGTGAAGTAAATTGTAAAAAATACGCTACTATAAAGGTTTTGCTAGTATAGGCATGAAACCCGAACTACCAACGTAAAATTTTGTCACAAATACCCATCATAATATAACTCGTAAAATGTAAAATTTTATATGGCCAGAAATCCTTAATAAATACACCGATACTGAAATTACGACATGGAAACGAAGAATTTCTGCATAAGAGCTGTTGTATCCCGTTGTGCAAAAGAACTGTAACCTCTAGCGCTACCACGCTGTTAGGCCTCAGACGTGCAAAATCTCTTCAACCAGGCGGCCACCTTAATATTTTGCTATCAGTTAGTAGGAAGAACCCCGCACTGTGTCCTCAGGTTAACTGCTCACTCGCAGCCTCTCTAAGATACAGTGGTCGATAGCAAGGGCTATTTGTTAAGGTACACAATCTAAGCACTACGATTTGACGGTGCGAGCAGTAAACTCACAGTAAGTTATTATACGCAACANTGTTAAGGTACACAATCTAAGCACTACGATTTGACGGTGCGAGCAGTAAACTCACAGTAAGTTATTATACGCAACAGCCACTTATTTATATTTGCCTGCTGCTAAAAACGATCGCGGAAACATAAATGCAACGAAATAAATGCATGTTTCCGTATTAATTTCAAACAACACATTTTAAAGATGCGTTTTTTTTTGTTTGATTCTTTGTCCATGCTCGTATAGGTTATTCACGGTAAAGTGAGCACTTTTGAAAGCCCTCTCATTTGTAATAACAGTCAGTAAACATATTTTATTTTGTCCTTAGGCGTTAACTACAGAGTGCGGTGAAATATACATTATGTGTTCATTACTTACATGGATAAAAATTGGTTGAAATAAAAATGTAACCAGGGCCTCAAAGGTGCTCACTTTACCGTGAACAGCTTATAGGCATGTTGTGAGCAGTATAGTTGGACGGCGAGGGGGGGGGGCGATCTGCCCGCGTCTGTCGCCAGGCAACGGATGCAGTGATCTGAGCTCTCAGAGTCTGACTGGGGACCCGACTTCCCGGAACACTTCTCGTGTAACAGCTGCTCTTTCTCTTCCTGGGTCATCGAAAATGCTTCTGCATGGAGGTCGCCATCAAGTTTATCATTATTATTATTATTATTATATTTTTAATAACTGGAGCTGACACTGTTTTCTTCGGTGCTTACTTGTGTTTTTATTTTTGAACTCGGCAATAGGAGGTTTATTCGGTGCATTAAAAGTAATACGTATCATCAGGCATATTGTAACTTTTTTTTTTCACGAGCAAAGCAATAATTTCTCCTTTTTTTTATATACATATATGCCTGTGTACATGCACAGTTAGCAAAGTAATTAATTTCCTTGTCGTAGAAAACCAAAAGCAGCTTCTCCACACCCTCAAAATCAGCATGTTGTGGCTTACATATTAAATAAGAAATATTTTAGCGTTTCGCGCGCTAGTTTTTATAAACCTACGCATCGAAAATCCACATAGTGGTTATCGTTGTTTTTTTAATTTAGATGGAGATGAAAGCAATAAGTATGATGATAAGGAATATAATTTATTTTACAAATTAACTTCACCTATTAGTTATCATCTGATGGCTGCCAAAACGTACGGCCACCTTACTCAAACTTTTGTTGGAAAGGTATTTCGTACTCGACAAAAGAATTTGTGTTTTATTCTTGTGGCATGACAATGTATTGTGCGGTGGCCAGAAGGAGAATGTTTTCGATAAATTCAGTAAATACTTGTTAATTACCGGTAATCGTACTTTATTACTCCTTTTTAACATATTTCAACATTACGTAGTCAATTGTGGAATGTGACTTACGTGAAAGAAACAGTATTGGGTAGGTGCGAGTGTGGGCATGACAAGTAGGGTTAAACGTCTTCAGCTGTTGTTTTTCTTCTAAGCATTAATGTAAACAATCACACTGAATTAAGTTCCTGGTTAGTAAGAAACTTAAAGAAATTAAAAAAAAAGACAGGGTACATCCAATATCTGCAATAGAAAAGTCGAGAAGAAAGGAGAAAAAATATTCCAGAAGACAAAATGGTGATCTCTTCGTCCAGACTCCAGAGTGGGTTACGGCGTTTCACACCCTTTTATTTTGCTAACATTAATTTTAACTAAAGTTGGTAGCGCCGAATCACTGCGAGGTTAAAGAGTCGAATTGTCAGAATGAGACATAAGCACTGCCAATGTGTTCGTTGCTCTCATTTACAGCATTGCCATCTGCTATGCCCATTTTCATGTGCCGATGAATCCGTCTCTACACGAATGGAAGATCGTGTTTTTTTCGTTAAGTGCCCCCGAACCGATCATGATCGGCTGTGAGAGCCCTGGGCGTCCTTTCCAGTGATTCCAGTTCAAATCCCCTTCGACACGAATCTGGAATTACCTCGTGCGTTTGAAGTGCTGGAGTTTGACGAGTTCTTTCTGCTCGCGATCGTATCGTACCCTTACTTATCGATCTCTCTCTTCTTCATCATCTTAGTTCTGCATTGTGGAAGGATGGTGGACACAGTGACGAATCCTGAAAAAGTTGGAGGGGGGGTAGGGGGACACAGGGGACATGAACTTCCCCCTCTTCCTTAAAGAAAATCTTACATCGACCTAAAAAAATATTGTGGTTGTTTTAAAATTAAAATAAAATAATATAAAAATAGTTTTTTTAAAAAATCTATTATATTTGATTAATTTAATATTGTTTCCTAAAACTATGATGAAAGAGAGCCCTCGTCCCATGTCACGAATCAAAAGTTCCAGCCTTGCACAGGCACAATGGGACAACGACCCCCCCCCTCTAAAAAACAACCCTAAGTCTAGATCCGCTCTTGGGTGAAAATCAGGATAAACGGCCACTAAGTGGATCCTCATAGTCCAACAAGATGGTTGCCTAGCTTGACAAGCTCATTGCAGTTGGCTGTGGAATCTAGCACTTTATTAAATTAGAATTTATTTCTGCCTAGCCAATTTCAAACCCCTTGTTCAGTTTTCTGCCGAAATAATTGCCATTAATCAATCGATTTTGGCCGTATTTCACTTGATGACAACTGGCCACGACACAGAAGCCAGATTCCTTTAGTAGTTTTCATTGCTCGAAGGCCACTTTCCGTGAATACAATTCTTTCTATGTGCGATTGAAACGTCCACATGAGAACACGTCCACCTTGGGTATAAGGCTGGCTTATTGCTTCTGACTCAGCGCTTGTGAGATCATGGCGGCAAGAAGCGTGTTATTCATACAGGTGCAGTGAAGTTGCGTAACTAATACAAGCAACATACGGAATTAATACCTATTATTTGAAGAAAATTTTTAAAACTGTTTTACAAGGGTCGTGTTTTTTTTTTTTTTTTTTTTTTTTTTTTTTTCCCCCTTATAAACCTCAAAAGTTCTCCTGGCATGTACAGTGTCAAGTTCGTCTCAAATAAAATAAGTAGACACAAAAATAAATGGCAAGTTTCTGTAATGTTGGGGCCGCGATGGTGTGGTGGTCATGCCACTCGCCTCCCACCTGCGCGAACCGGGTTCGATTCCGGCACGTGGGAATCGTGGCGGACGATGCCGCTGGTCTGTAGGTTTTCTCGGGGATCTCCCGTTCGCCCCCTCTTGTTGCATTCCGGCACTGCTCCATACCCGACCTCGCTTCACCTTCATCGGCTCTCAGTCTCTCCGCTCAACTCTTGCAATGCTAAGTTAGACGTAGCGCACTTGTACTTTCTTGTTACGTTTCTGATCAGGACAATGATTTTTTAACACTTTCTAGGGACTGTTGGAACCAGTAATAGACACCTAGAAATATAATGAGCGGATCGAGGACAACTTAGGCGGTAGGATACAAAAAGTGCCGGTCGAAGGAGCAGCAGGCAATGGACAAAGTGAGTTATAAATAAAAGACTGCAAAGTCTATCGTTACAATTAAGTTAGCTCGCGAAGTTCCGGGTTTGCTATAAATAAGCGACTCACTCCACTTGCCAAAGTGAAGAGTTATTTACAGCATGATAGGCATCCGCCTTCAAGCGGCTGCAGGGCAAGCATTGACGTCGACTTCTAGAGAGCGGACAAAAACACAGGAAGATACGTTACTTTCTTGCGAAGTTCGGAGAGTCTTCCGTTATTGAGTCTCGCTCTAATTCTCTACTGCACAGCTTTTAGTCGCGCTGTATGATTAAGGCGATGGCATGTTGTGCTTATTTATATGTATATCATTACAACTTACTGTTGCTATTTAATATTCACATTCATTATTTATTATTACATACATAACTATTTTATAGAATACCTGAAAGCAGTCTGTTTTTTCTCGTGAAAGATTTATGTGTGTNTATATATATATATATATATATATATATATATATATATATACATAATTCTCTCACGAGAGAGAGAGAAACTAATGTTTATTCAACTTTAAAGCATGGAACTACTATCCCTCCATCGTTACCAACTTTCCTGGGAGCACGCCAGTTCGTGTTCCCGTTAAAGTATACGCAGGTTGGGGGCAGTGACAGGTTTAAAAGGTTGATTTCATAAGTCCTGGCTTTACCGTAAACAGCCTACGTCTGGCTTCGTGCCCTAGAAAAGTGCATCGGGGCCGAGGCGCTACATTGCCGCTCTCGGCAAGGGCACAGATGCAGCCTAGAACGTCCCATTTAGCTGAGGGCGCGTGTAACATACCCTTCTCGAACCCTTGATCGTTTTTTTCGATGCTCAGCTGTTTGGAAATTTTAATTTACTTCCTTTTGGTGCCTCCGCACACTACACTAAAATATAACTGTAAAGCCTGCATCGGAGAAAGTTGAAACTTGGGAAGTATTTACGTGCTTATCTCTGAAAGCCGTCGCACTTTTATACTTGCTTTATATCTTCACACATCAGATTTTTTTTTTAAGGCCAACACACGATACTGAAAAATTTATAGAAGCAAGTTGAAACCACGAAACATTAATTTTTTACTGGAAGGATAAATGCTTCGGTGTAACTCGACGCGGGACACGGGACAACTACTGGCTTCCGTTGCGAAGTCAAATGAAACTCACAAGTCGAAGCAACTCGCGGAAGGATGTCCGAATCAAACAGACGTACACTTCATCACGAAGAGAACGAGGGGCCGCGGTGGCTGAGCGGTTAGCCTGCTCGCCTCCCGCCTAGGCGAACCGGGTTCAATCCCCCTGCCGGGTCACTCCCGAATTTTCGCATGTGGGGAATCGTGCCGGACGATGCCACCGGTCGGCGGGTTTTCTCGGGATCTCCGGTTTCCCCCTCCCGTTTCATTCCGGCACTGCTCCATACTCACCTCAATCACCATCACCGGCTCTCAAGACCTCGCTGGTAAGAGCCGTCCAAATCTCGTCACTCACTCACGGAGAGAACGAGAGTTACATCGCAAAGTGAACGACGCCACGTAGCTATATACAGGTTGCATGCAGTTCGCCAACCTGCGCCTCGCCTAAATATGCCGGTTGCCTGGTACTCCGGCGCAGTTCCAAAGTGATTTCTTTTATAAACCGCCTTAAAACTAAGAGGAGAGACGTAGGTAGGACCTAAGTGCGTCTCACAGCTAATCTAAACTGATCTTCAAAGGGAGTGGGACAACCGGCATTCACATCGTAAAAACCCCTCGTCAGAAAATAATTACAAAATTGCCTGCAGGTTATGAAGTAGATAAAAAAGAGTTCTACTAGGACAGAGGATGGGGAAGGATAATAATCTTTATAAAAGGGCGTNCTGGTTTCAACGCGTCGCTGTGGACAGGAACGTCATCAACCATTTGTACATCATGCATCTGTAAAATAAGAAAAGGAGGGAGAGGGGGGGGGGTTTCCTCCGAGTACACGTTTCCTCACCCCGTCTTCGTTATGCAGTCGTTCTGCTACCACTTATCTTATCTTACGCATGTTGTTGATCCTGCCTCAAGAACACACTTCAGCACCTGATACTCGCTTTCGCCACAACGCCGACTACCTTTGCAGTCCATCCGTGGTTATGTCCAACTTTCCTGAAGCCCTGCTGAAGTTCTGCTTCCTCCGGCTCTTGCAAACAAAGCTTAGGCCCGTTCTACAATGCACGGGTGCGTGAGGGAACGGACTCGGAACAGGTGAACGGAACGAGCGGACGACACTGAATACAAAGAAACACACAGTCCTGCAACTTACGAAATAGAAAATACTCAGCTGTTGTAAATTACTAACAATTAGGGGCAGTGATATGTCGCGAAAAGATTTCGAGACAAGATACAGTCCAAAGCACTGTCGTCCAGCTTCTTTGATTGGCTAAAAAAATGTCCTGGCCCGTGTTAACGGTTTGCGCATTAATCACGGAGGTTCAGTGTCGGAGTCACTTAGTCCTGAGTGGCTTGGTCAAAGACGGACACGGCACCAGCAGCCAATGGAGGTGTAACAACAGCTGAGGTGTGTATATAGTATTGAAGTCTACTGTGTGCTCCGATTTTTACGCGAAAAGTCACTGACCCTACTAATAATGGTTTGATAATGTACACACCTCATTTAGTATATTTTTACAGTGTTTTAACACTGCGAAAATACTACAGCTAAATCATGTGCACGTGTTTATTAAAACAAAAAATTGATAATAGCCACGGTATATTCATGCGCTTGTGGCCCGTGTATTCTACAGTAGCAACGAAAAACGAATATCAATAAACCAAAAACTCGATTCCTATTGGCTACACAGATTTACGGACACGGAAGAGTTGATATTTGCCGAGCTTTTTTTACGTGTATCCGTACGTTATCCGTATCCGCATCCGTGCGTGTCATTGTAGAACGGGTCTTAACAAAGTCTAGAAATTTACACGAAAGGCACAGTGCACCGCATTCATGCGCACTCTGTGTAATAATATTTTGCATGAGAACTATTTCTTACTAGGCACTGCCAACATGCACATTTCCTCTTATTAATTATAAATGAAATTATATAACTTATAGACAGTATATTAGCGAAAGTTCAGTTTAGCAAAAAATAAGAAACTTTTATTTTATTCGAAGTATAATACGCTTGTGATGAAACAACCGCACACGTCATATGAGGGGTGAATTTTCGAAGTTTTGATTCAAAACGTGTGAAGAAACTGCACATATACTATAGCATTTCATCAACCAGTTATTTTCCTTTGGTAGCAAGTGATGGTCAATGTTTTTTTTTTTTTTTTTTTTACCAGAAATGTGTTCCATTGCGGTAGAAGGTATTTAAAAAAATCCCACGTTAAGGAAATTTCGCCTAGGTGCATTAATTTTAAAGACAGGCGTTTCAACCAAAATGTATTCTTCACGAATTGTTTACAGAAGTAGTTCCCTACTGCGGAGATGTTATCATAACATAAATAGCATGTTTGAAAGGAATTTTTAAAGTTTATGTTTCACAAAAAAGTACATACTGTCTATCTATATTGAAAATATACGCTCGTGGGGATCTTCTCCTAAAAAAATGGACGAAGAATACATTTTGTTTGAAACGCCTATCTTTAAAATTAAGGCACTGAGGTGAAATTTCTTTAACATGGGATTTCCTATTTAAACTTCGCAGCTGCCGGCCGCTAGGCAGGGTCCTTAAGGGCCCTCACTAGTAGTCATATGGGTTTCCTTGTAAGTAGTTGAGACTATTCTAATTTTTAAAAATCTGTGGAGTATATCAATGTAAATCACTTTCGGGGCAGGAATGAAAATCAATATTTGGTTGCCCATACATAAATTTGTGTACTAAGATATACACTGAAGAGCCAAAAAAAAAATGGTACACCTGCCTAATATCGTGTAGGGCGCCCCCGAACACGCAGAAGTGCCGCAAGAAGACGTGGCATGGACTCGACTAATGTCTGAAGGTATGCAGGAGGCAATTCACACCATGAATCCTGCAGGGCAGTCCACAAATCCAATCTGCGCCAATTTGAGAAAGGGTTGCACGTCTGTCACGTTTAATGATTCTCGTCAGTCGTCGTTTGTCCCGTTCTTTCACGATCTTTTTCCAGGCCGCAGCGATGTCGNGATGATTTACCGGATTCCCGATATTCACGGTACACTCGTGAAATGGTCGTACGCGAACATCCAAATGTTACCGCTACCTCGGAGATGCTATGTCCCATTTCTCGTGCGCTGACTATAACACCATGTTCAAACTCGCTGAAATTTTGATAACCTGCCATTGTAGCAGCAGTAACCGATCTAGCTGCCGACCGCATCGCGTTACTCTGATTGGTCCCATACCTCTGTTATTTGCATACACACGCCTATACCAGTTTTTTTGGCTCTTCAGTGTAAATGTGGTCGTTCAAAAATGTGGAAGTCAGCAAAAAATCCCTGTAATCAGCCCTTTGTTTACGATATTTATTCTTCTGTGAAACAGAGTTTTGAACTACGGCGACGATG
Organism: Clitarchus hookeri; assembly: GCA_002778355.1. Classification (NCBI taxonomy): domain Eukaryota; kingdom Metazoa; phylum Arthropoda; class Insecta; order Phasmatodea; family Phasmatidae; genus Clitarchus; species Clitarchus hookeri. The sequence continues at coordinate 139,542 of NQII01005281.1, read as the reverse complement.
CTGCATCTGTCCTGAACAGATCGCTTATAGAAACCTCATCGCCGCCGCTTGAAACTGAGGAGACGGAACACAACGCGAAGCTTGTTTATGCGAATTCACGTCGCCGTCGCCGAGCTGCCTTGCGGCCGGACGTGACCTTGAGGAGTTGACATTTTGTTTTACGAGGGAGGCGCCTTAAATAACGGCCTTGTCACGTGGCCAGCTTGTCGCGCTAGGCGGGATCGTGAGTCATGCTCCCACGAGTTCATTACGTCACGTCACATGAACGACGGCAGCCGTGAGAGTCTCTTACTGCTGATAATGAGTATCGCGAAGATAGCCGCGGCGGTTGGTAAACATGGGCGACAGCCTTTTTCTTCTTCTTCTTTTTCCGCTTGGCCTTGTGTACGTTTTTCGATAATGACAATAAATAGAGCACGTCGCTATTTTTTCCATTAACAGGGTAGTCCTGTAATTTTTTTTGACCAACAAAAACCTACGTGGTCGACCTGCACACCGAGCGCATGTATATAATGAGCCAAAAATTGCCATTATCCTGTATGAATTATGCCCACATTAATACACAATATTAATTCAGGATTATAGTATGTTAACATAGACTAAATTTGATCATGTGTGGCCGTTGACGAAAACCATATTCCAGTGTGTGTGTGTGTGTGTGTGTGTGTGCGTCGTCGTTTTCATAACAAACTATTATTCGCCTTGAAGTGCGACGTGAAATTCTCGTGAACTATGCTGGGATGATTTTACCAAATGCATTTCTAGCGACGTCAACAGTTTTATAAGCTACCTTCTGTTCGATGTACTCCCACAATCAGTAGCGTGTGGTGAGCTGTTGCAAGGCAAGCTGGCGTTAGCTGTGTGCTGTACCCCGTTGCCTGCTAGTTCACACTCCCGCCAGTAAAACGTAGCTCGGCAGTTGACGCCACAGGACGCGTGTAATGGATCCCTTGCTGCTCGCTTGTGATTGGTCGGAGTGCATTCAGTTTCCATAGGCTGCACGGTGGTTACTGACTCCTGCTGCGTGCACCGAGGATGTACAGTAGTGAGCAAGCACCAGCTTACCTTGCAACACTTCATCACTGCATCATGTTAATTCACATATTTTATATTTGTATTTTTTTTCATTTAATGTAATTTTAAAAGAGTTTGAAGTAGTTCTACTCCATACTGCTAGTTCGCAGGTTTTAAACAAATACTTGTAGTCATATTTGAATTCACAAGATAATTAGTGTAGAATTACAAATACTGTACTCGTTTTAGGAAATTACACATAAAAATTTAAAATTACCGAAAATTTTAATGTGTAAATATACGCTCACAGATACTCCAGAATGTAATGCAAGTTTACACACATACGGTCATTGTAAAATTACAAAATTGAAGAAGTACAACTATACTGACATTGGGTGTTCATACTACTATGTAGCAGTTAAAATACATAACTTAAGGTTTTAATACAGTGAGTGGGTATATTTTTACACATACTTCAAAATGTGTAAATTAAGACCAAAATTCTGTTTATTTAGCCATACATTCATGTATTTTCACCAAATACATGTAGTACTCTCTGGATTATATTAAAAACATTTGTGTAAAATTACACGCACTATAGTTGATGTACAAATTACCCAAAATGTCTATATATAAATGTACACTTATTTTTACAGTTTACCACTGGCAGAAAGTACAAGGCATTCTACAAAAAAAAAACTTTTTCAAAACCCAATTTTCACAGGCTCATATCTCCTTTAATATTCTGTTTAGGTATGCGGTGTCCTATATATTTTTGACTTTATATTTCATAAGGAATCTCCTCCCGTAGTTCGGTTCATTAATTTCCGAACAGCCTGTGTGTGTATACTGTATAAACACACATACAGGGTGGTCCGCATAACGTGGACACCCCCAAAATTTCCGGAACTGTTGCAGATCACGAAATGCTGTTTTCGCTAACTGAAATTACGTACGGGGCAAGTAATGTTCCGTAAAGTGACTATTCGTAAAAGGTGTGTGTACATAAATAATTAAACCACATATGATTTTCCCTTGGAAACATACTTTTATTTCAACGGTATCTGAAAGTACGTACAAAGAGGACTTCAGTGGCATAGCATATTCAATGGAAAGTAACACAGAAACGCCAAGAAATAATGTGCAAATATGATAAGATTAGGTGGGCCGTAAGCATGGGGCAGTGGACCTGTACTCACAGATGTAAGCAAGCAACACGCGCCGTGACTCATCCTGGCGGGACCTCTTCCTTATAGCAGCGCAGCACCATTCCCTGTAATCTGTTATGGTAAGTGGTATTGCAGTGTGTGGCTGTACGTACGCAATGAAGTTATCGAATGAGCAANTTCCCTGTAATCTGTTATGGTAAGTGGTATTGCAGTGTGTGGCTGTACGTACGCAATGAAGTTATCGAATGAGCAAAAACTGGACTCTCTAATTATTTACGGTGACTGTGGCAGAAATGCCAGGCAAGCCGTCCAAATGTATGGTGAAAGGTATCCTAATCGGACGTCCATGTCATGGCAAACGATACGAATCATTTAACACTGTTACGAATGAGCTTTTAAGCCATTCATGCGTGAAAGTGGCTAATGGGCGTAGCTCAGTAATGATTCATGATTAGGTAGAGCACAGCAGTATAAGGTGGAGTTTATTACACGTAAAGATTATAAAATAACTATTTACGTGACTATTAATCGGGGGAGCTTTAAATTGTATACCAAGGTGCTAATTAATTATATTAAGATTTAATATATCACGCCATTACTGTTACAATCTAATTGGAAAGTCCCCACCTTGTTCATGTTGCCGGAGGCTGATTCTAGGAGGCGGTTAACGACGGCCGGACACATCCATCTTCCGTGGTCTTCTCTCTGGTCGGGTCGACGACAAAAGACGCCGCTCCCGGTGTTACGCTGGCCTATATCGGTTGCGTTGTTTAATATTTTCGGCCTAGTTTACTGGCCGGTGGAGGGGATTTCTGCAACATGTCTTTCGCAAGGTGTTGTTGCAATCACGCTCGTGTCCTGGATCCATGTTTGAAGGTGTGATCAGGCAGGCCGTTCAGCTAAGGCCTGATCACTTCATAACAACACGTCTCTTGTCGCGAGGTGATTGGAATTCCACAACACGGGTGCGACTAAAGACTGCTACGGGCGAGACGTATCAACACGACGTGTTGGCACGTGTCGATGCAAACCCTCACATGGGAACGCGAGAACTTTCCAGGTCCGTAGGAATAAGTAAAACAAGTGTGTTACGGATACTGCGCCAACGGAAATGCCATCCATATCACGTGGCTCTTCATCAGGCAATGCATAAAGGTGATTTACAGCAGCGTCTTCAGTATTGTAGATTTATTCTGATGTCTCTAAGGGATGACAGCTATTTGCTGAAGAACAAACTATCTACCGATGAAGCGACCTTCACAAACCATGGGCGTGTAAGTTTACGTAATATGATGCACTACTGGGCGACGGAGAATCTGCGTTGGGTCCAGCATGTGGAGCGCCAGCGACAGTGGAAAGTGAACGTGTGGTGTGGAATAGTTGAAGACTACGTCATAGGGTCATACTCCATTCAAGGGAGATTCACGGAATTCGAGGCTCTTGTACATGTATATTATAATGCAAACAAAATCCTTGATTTAACCGTTATATTTGTTATGTATGTAATCTGCATTGAATTTGTAACATAGTTGCGTTTGACTTATGCAAATCGGTCTATTAGTGCAATAGTTATGAATTCTTGAACTTTCGAGCTGTGACATAACCTCAAAGAAAAGATGATGGGGCGCGGGGCCCTAATATAATGGGCGCCGCCCGCTAGCTTATGCGACACGTGTCATTCTTATGGATTTCGCAGCGTCACCTGGCAGATCTATTTTTAGAACATGCCCGACTGGATGTTAAAATTTAAAGGTTACGGACTTAAAATTTTTTCGAGGATAATTGGAATGTAGGTACTGCTTAAAAATTATTTTTGAAGTTATTGACATTTTGTGGAATATGTTTTAATACTGATTTAATGGACGTTTATATGTTATTTAAATGGTAATATTTAATTTTGTAGACTTTACATGTTAATTATAATGACCTTACATATACTGAGAACTAAATATTATATTACATTAAAAGAGGAAATGGAGGAAATTAACTTATCCCCCCCCCCTCCCGAGACCTGCACCAACATGGTGCAGGCATATGCACATATACACACTATTACTTCAGGAATGTGTGATTAACGGAATTCGAAGCTTTTGTACATGGATATTATGAAGTTAAAAGATGTAATTTAACTGTTATATTTGTTACGTATGTAATCTGCATTGAATTTCTAACATAATTGTGTTTAAATGATGTAAATCGGTATATTAGTTCAATAGTGATGAATTTTTGATTCGTCTGAAATAGAACCGCGCAAGACACAATTTGTTGGAAGACTATTCCTGTACACGGCGTCACCAATCAGAATGCTGAAATCACTATGTACTCCACACCCATGCTCTTTTCGTGGAAGAAGATCAAGTTTGAGATTGCTGATCAAATGAGAGCTTTGTCTAAGCTACGTTTAGTTTCAAACTATGCTTTTAAAATGTAAATACAGGCCCGAACTTTCGACTTCTTTTTTCGCTTACTTTTACGGAAAGACGATATTATGTAACGCGCATTTACGCCTTCGAGATAATCGCTTATCAGTGTTGATACACGTGATAAAATTCAGGGACTTGCGAAGTGTGCTGAAGCACACAGCTGACATGTTGGTGCTTACAAGGCGCAAGGGAAACGCGTAAAGATGAGACGTGGAAAATCACCGAAGCAGCGCTTAGAATAAATGACGTCTACGTGGTTATCCGAATTCGTTATTGAATTTCGCATTTCTGTGAAATTAAAGACGTCAGATTGAAGGCGGATCGATTCCCCTCCAACTTGGATTTATTTGCATCTTCTCGTGGACAGATTCCATGACTTGATATTAAATATTAAAGCCTTTTATGGTATACAGAACTACTTAACAGAATTTCTGAAGCTCGTGTGGCTTCACTTACATCCGTATTTTCTCACGTGAGACGAAAAACTTTTAAATAATAGGGGAACCTTCCATTATAATATTAAAGAAATTACAAGAATAACGAGTGGAAAAAAAACAAGATGAATTCCGAAAAAAAAATTTGTTAAGGTGCCCGTCTACGTGAATAAATTTTCCGCTTTTGAGGCGCAAAAGCAGGGAAGCAATAAGGGCGACACTGGAACGAACATCAAGTGATCTGTCGCCGCTACGCACAAAGCTCCAAACTATATGTACGTTTTCCGTCGTACAAAATGTGCCATAGGACTTAAAGTTTTGAACCTATAATTATATTGGTGGCAGAGTGTGCAGAAAAGTTCAGTGCAGGGCCTTAAACAAGTTTCCAAGGTATTTTAAGCTGTAGTATATGTAATCGGAACCTAGTTCAGTGTGTTGGTACTCTACTCCTGTGCCCACCCTTAGGGTTTAAACAGGAGAATACATTCCAGATCTACACTGAAGAGCCAAAAAAAAAAAAACTGGTATAGAGGTGCGTATGCAAATAACAGAGGTATGGAACCAATCAGAGTAACGCGATGCGGTCGGCAGCTAGATCGGTCACTGCTGCTACAATGGCAGGTTATCAAGATTTAAGTGACTTTGAATGTGGTGTTATAGTCGGCGCACGAGAGATGGGACATAGCATCTCCGAGGTAGCGATAACATTTGGATGTCCGCGTACGACCATTTCACGAGTGTACCGTGAATATCGGGAATCCGGTAAAACATCACATCTTCGACATCGCTGCGGCCGGAAAAATATCGCGAAAGAACGGGACAAACGACGACTGACGAGAATCATTAAACGGGACAGACGTGCAGCCCTTTCTCAAATTGGCGCAGATGGGATTTGTGGACTGCCCTGCAGGATTCATGGTGTGAATTGCCTCCTGCATACCTTCAGACATTAGTCGGGTCCATGCCACGTCGTCTTGCGGCACTTCTGCGTGCTCGCGGGGCCCTACACGACATTAGGCAGGTGTACCAGTTTTTTTGGCTCTTCAGTGTATAACACAATAGTACGCACAGCAGGCCAGCACACCTGTAGTTTCCCAGACATTCCATTGTCGCGTATTGTCACCTTTCACTATATCCAGAGCTGGTGCATAATTTCATTCCGTATTAATTAACGTATATCACCAGACTTTCATTATCAGCTGCAGTTGAATGCAGTGCGATAGGAAAGGGCACGTCCGTTACAATCGCGGTGGGTTGTCGTGGATACCACCTCAGCTGTCAACAATTGAGGGTTGATCATGTACGCGCCACTTTGATGGGGTCAAGGCCAAGGCCCATCCAACCCCTACGAACGCGCTTCTAGAACGGGCTCCTCTTGCTAGGCGGACCAGACCTTCATCCCTTCTGTAGCGAGCATCAACCCTCTGAAACCAACTCCAGCACGGATGACACACCTTTAAGCCGTAGCGATCTGAAAATGTGGTTTTCGGCCATGTTGGAGAGCTTCGAAATGGAGTTTTTATAGTAAGCGTGATGTGTTGAAAGTTTTAGTCCCCCATAGTCTGAAGGGTTGTTTTTTCCCCCTTGTGGAAATAGGCCTATATCGCGTGCTAGTAAAATAATTTGCTTTAAAAACGAGAATTACAAAAAAAAAAAAAAAACGCTGCATCCAGTTCGCGTTATAGGTAAAAGGGTGCCTTAATTAAGAGGACCCGTGTGTTTTAACAGGCTCCGTTTTTTTTTTAATTGACTATGAAAATAAGTCGTGGGGAATAAGTCAATCCAAGATGACGGTGTCCTCGACATTTCAAGGCTCTGTTCACGATGAAAAACTTTTAGTAATGAACATTTACATATCCAAATGAAAGTAGGTGTTCTCAAAGACACGGGTTATGGTCATGGGGTACGTATCGTGTAGGAAGCACCCTTGACGTGTAGACATATAAGAAATTGCTATATTTTATTTCGTGCGTGTGCAGGCATTCAGTTTAGTGAATAGAACTGCGAGAGAAAGTAAGAATAAAAAGTAATGTATTTATTTGAAAATTTTATCTGAGGAAAAAAACTGACGTTTTTATTTTCCCTTAAACATTTAAAAGCACCTCTAAATTATGTTATTCATTTAATAAATCAGTACTGGGCGTAGTGAGTATGGCGTAGAGTCCGCACACAAGCTGGGCAGTCTGCTTTCTGTTAGTAGCATTATCGAAAACACAGTGAGTAGGGTTTGAGGTTAGAACACTATTTATGTTAGTGAGTAATCTGAAACTCTACACTTCCTTTACCTTAGTTTTAATGCATCTAACTTATATTATTCAGGTACGTCAGATTATTCAGTCCATATAAAAGGCTGTGTGTTTTTGAAAATTCAAATTTAAACGAACACAATACGTTCAACACTGCTGACCGCGTGGCATACCCAGTTGTACTGGGGATGGAGGTTTTTTTTTTTACTAACTACTCTAAAACTAAGTGTTATGTGAGCCCGCGGTAGGGACGGGAGTTACGTGCGTCTCAGGGCTAAGCCCCATACGCCTACAAGGAAGGGAGTATCATGCAAGGAGACATGCATCACGGCAAAGAGGAATTGGGCTGCCATTGCCAGATTGTGGCCATGACAACCTCCCNCATGCATCACGGCAAAGAGGGATTGGGCTGCCATTGCCAGATTGTGGCCATGACAACCTCCCTAAGTGTACTTATAGCTAAACTACTATAGTTAGAAGAGAAAGGGAAAAACCGGCATAGTCACCGTAAAAACCCTTTCGACAGTAATNAACCCTTTCGACAGGAAAGAATTAAAAATTGTTTTATGCATTATCATGTTTAACAGAAAATGCTACAGGAGACAGAGGGATAGGAATCATGCTCTTTATTATGATAGGAAAAAGTGCTTGTAGAGAGGGGGCGGGTCAACTTTCCTTCATTTGGTGCTGGGTTTAACCAGAGTGATACTTGCGCATCACTCTGGTGGGGGGAGGAGCGCAATTGGGCAGGTCC
>NQII01005281.1:117420-128654 GCA_002778355.1 Clitarchus hookeri | reverse complement strand
TAGTAATTACTGACAACGTACGATTATAGAGAATTTAAACTTCACGAGTTGTTTAGTATTTTTGTGCGTAATTTTAATTGCGTTGTTACAAGCTTGTTGTAAAAAAAAGTCGAGAACATATTTATATTTAACCAATAAGTTCCTGCCTTTTTGCAAGCAAGAAATAACACTCATAGAAAATTACAGTAGATACAAACGCATTAAAGAACTAGTAAATCGTAAATTTCCGATAAATCAAACATTTTCGGGAATACCTCTGGAACTGAAATTATGACACGAAAACGACGAGTTTCTGTAAAAGAAGTGAAGCCGGGCCTTAATTTTACGTATTGCGGAAGGGTATAGAACGATAAAAATAGATCCGAAGCAGGGATTTCAAAAGTGCTAAGTCCACCGTGAACATGCTGTAGTTGCGAGGACTTGGCGTTGAGGTGGCCGACGTTGCGCGTTGTTGGTTACGCGCAAATCCTTAACGCAGCTAAACCCCTGCGGACGTTACGCAACGGCCTGTTCGCAAGGTCGGCGATAACGGTCGGACATGGCGGTCGAGCGGAATGTCACGTCAACGGACGAAACCGCTTCCCCTTCTTTCCCCCCTGAGCTTGTTCATCCTTCTCCGTCGCTCTCTCACTGTCTCTCTCTCTTTCTCCCTCTCTCTCTCCCTCTCATAAAGCCTTGCGCACTCGCCCTTGAAGCGCGCAGATACCACGGCAACAGTGTTTACCGCGAGATAGCACGCCAGACCGGAGAGCCCGGCTTATCCTTGACGCCGTCTGCATCTCTCACGGCTTGTCCTTGGCGGAAAGTTCCCAGGCTCTTGCGCAAATTGATAACACTTCGATGCGCGGCTGCGCATTTCCCAACTCCCAGCGTCGAGCTGCTTTGCTGCCAGCACGACTGTCATAAACCACGCGGGTGGGATTTGATTTACCATGTTGTGACTTTGACATTTGTGTTGGTTTTATGGTAGGTCAATGATGGCTACATCCGCAGAAGACCAAGAATCGGTCTACCTCATCTTTCGTCTATGGCCCATCCGCCCACTAGGGCTTTGCTGTATACACTTCTCTGTATCGTTTCTGTACGTGTTAACCATATCGATACTGATGCGATATATCGATTTATGATGTACCGAAAATCGACGGCAACACACAGTATAGAGCTTAAATTCTCGTCGACCATTGGGTAGTTAGAGATTGAACCGCCTAAGCTGTTAATGTTTTCAGTGTATTCACGGGAAGTTTTATGAACATATNCATTGGGTAGTTAGAGATTGAACCGCCTAAGCTGTTAATGTTTTCAGTGTATTCACGGGAATTTTTATGAACATATACGGCAATATTCGGAAATACGGTCCATGATGACGAAAAAACGGAACCGACTCTCATATGTACAAAATACAAATCCACTCCGTGTTTCCTATTACAGTATTATAGTTTATAATTTCGGGAACTGTATAGCTGCAGCCGAAGATTTTGTGTGCGATTTACACGAAAACGGTGAGTTCTAGGCAGTTTNAATTTCGGGAACTGTATAGCTGCAGCCGAAGATTTTGTGTGCGATTTACACGAAAACGGTGAGTTCTAGGCAGTTTTAAGAAGAGGGCCATTTTTCTTAATTAGACCACACAGCTGATTAAATCAGCATCAAACGTGTATAACTCCTGACGGTAAAATAGTTGTTTGCAATAAGAACGTGGCCACACATTGTTGTTGTCATTACAGTGGGTGGTATTAATGAGAGTTTGCTAAAGGCCCCGATGACATAAAACAATGTTCGGAGAATTGTAATTTAATTTCAACAAGTTTACGATACTTCGCAAAAAAAATACAGCTTAAGGCCTTGATTTTCAAGGGCCCATATTCAGTTTAGGTGGAAAGTCTCATGTATTTTCCTNAGGCTCTTGCGCAGATTGATAACACTTCGATTTCCCAACTCCCAGCGTCGAGCTGCTTTGCTGCCAGCACGACTGTCATAAACCACGCGGGTGGGATTTGAGGTTAGGAACACTGTATATGCAAACAAGTGCTTCGATACGTTCGTGTACTTTCTCCAACCAATGTTTAAGGCGATTAGAGTAAATTCAAATCGCTAAAAGTATTTTATCCATGTATAAGTGACTGCCTTTTGAAAATTAAGACGTAAAAAAGCACGTTCATCACTGTTTACCATGTGACTTTGACATTTGCGTTGGTTTTTAGGGTAGGTCAATGATGGGTACATCCGCAGAAGACCAAGAATCGGTCTACCTCATCTTTCGTCTATGGCCCATCCGTCCACTAGGGCTTTGTTGTATACACTTCTCGGTATCGTTTCTGTACGTGTTAACCATATCGATACTGATGCGATATATCGATTTATGATGTACCGAAAATAGACGGCAACACAGTATAGAGCTTAAATTCTCGTCGACAATTGGGTAGTTAGAGATTGAACCGCCTAAGCTGTTAATGTTTTCAGTGTATTCACGGGAAGTTTTATGAACATATACGGCAATATTCGGAAATACGGTCCATGATGACGAAAAAACGGAACCGACTCTCATATGTACAAAATACAAATCCACTCCGTGTTTCCTATTACAGTATTATAGTTTATAATTTCGGGAACTGTATAGCTGCAGCCGAAGATTTTGTGTGCGATTTACACGAAAACGGTGAGTTCTAGGCAGTTTAAAGAAGAGGGCCATTTTTCTTAATTAGACCACACAGCTGATTAAATCAGCATCAAACGTTTATAACTCCTGACGGTAAAATAGTTGTTTGCAATAAGTAGGTGTCCACACATTCTTGTTTTCATTACAGTGGGTGGTATTAATGAGAGTTTGCTAAAGGCCCCGATGACATAAAACAATGTTCGGAGAATTGTAATTTAATTTCAACAAGTTTACGATACCTCGCAAAAAAAAAATACAGCTTAAGGCCTTGATTTTCAAGGGCCCATATTCAGTTTAGGTGGAAAGTCTCATGTATTTTCCTATTTTCCACTTCATCTTGTATGAAGAATCACCTCGCGAAGTTTATCTAATCCAGTCCTCTCCTGTATATCTGTACATTAAGTAAGGGTCTTGTGTCGTGAAGTGTTTCATGTCATACAGATTCACATAATGCACTGCCTTGCTTTAAGTTGGGCCTTACTGTATTTTTATTTGTCAGGGGTACATACACTGAAGAGCAAAAAAAAAAAAAAACTGGTATAGGCGTGCGTATGCAAATAACAGAGGTATGGAACCAATCAGAGTAACGCGATGCGGTCGGCAGCTAGATCGGTTACTGCTGCTACAATGGCAGGTTATCAAGATTCAAGCGAGTTTGAAAGTGGTGTTATAGTCGGCGCACGAGAGATGGGACATAGCATCTCCGAGGTAGCGATAACATTTGAATGTTCGCGTACGACCATTTCACGAGTGTACCCTGAATATCGGAAATCCGGTAAAACATCAAATCTTTCGACATCGCTGCGGCCGGAAAAAGATCGTGAACGAACGGGACAAACGGCGACTGACAAGAATCATTAAAGGCGNTTTCGACATCGCTGCGGCCGGAAAAAGATCGTGAACGAACGGGACAAACGGCGACTGACAAGAATCATTAAAGGCGGAGATTTAAATGCCTCCTGCATACCTTCAGACATTAGTCGAGTCCATTCCACGTCGTCTTGCGGCACTTCTGCGTGCTCGCGGGGGCCCTACACGATATTAGGCAGGTGTACAAGTTTTTTTGGCTCTTCAGTGTACATACGGTACGCACAGCAGAAGTATTAGAAAATGAAATGATTTGGAATATTCAACCAGGAAAGTCTCACAGAGGAAATATTTCAAAGGCAAATGGCGACCAGGGACGTTTTTTTGTACGTGTATGATTTCGGTGAATTCCCACATTTCCCTCCATTTGTGAACCTGGGATGGGATGTGAACGTGACGAGCATTGTGTTTTATTTTGGCAGTACAGTTAATAATATTGAAAACACTCATGCCGACCATGTGATCAACGAAACTTGGGTATCAATTTGGTTATTCTCGGTAATCTTCGTTAGTTCTAACTCAGTGAGGATCTCTCAGTAAATTTTCGTGGTACGACCTGTGTAAAAGGAAGCTGAATGGGCCACATTGTTGTTCAATACTTCGGAAGAGCCCGTAATTGTATGTTTAAAAGGAAGTGATTGGAGATGTACACCGCTTACTGCATCGAAGGGCTAGCGAATGTAAGACTTACGAACTAACGTGATTGTAACTGGCGGCTTATGGCATAACAGCCATGTCCGAAGTGACGTTCGAATCAACGGCTTGGGTTGTGCAATGGTTTTCTACTCAGACCACTGAGAGCTGACTACGATTTTAATGATAATAAAACGTATTTTATTAGTTTGAAAAACATTTTTTAAAAATTGTATGCTCTATTGTAATGGTCCACCTACTAACATCCTCCGAGGCCACATGCGTGTTTCTCGTCGGAAACGAGTGTAGTGCGGTTACTGTATCTCAGATGTGCAGGCAGTCAAGGCGAGCTGATAAGTGTCGTTAGCACCTCTGTTATTTACACCTGCTGCTGTTTGCTAATCAAACCAAACCCTGATGTGTCGCAACGAGTTTAAGAACCAAGTTGTTGCCGCCGTCTGGTGATTATGTCCGTCGATCTCTAGCCAACATTATCAATCGTTCACTTTGCCTTACAGGCAAGAAGGTGTGGACTAAATGCAAATTTTTGTGAGCAGATAAAAAGTATACTTTTGCCTGCCTTGGAGGTTGGAGAAGAAAACCCAATACTGAGTCTCGCACGAGTTCGTTTCTGATGTATGGTTACCAAAAGCGTGAGATTTTGTGCACTCTGTAACGCCGTTGAATCNGTCTCGCACGAGTTCGTTTCTGATGTATGGTTACCAAAAGCGTGAGATTTTGTGCACTCTGTAACGCCGTTGAATCTACAAAGGCTAAAAGCAGCGTGACACGATTTTTGCTGATTTTTAGCCACTCGTGTACCCACGCGGTGCTCGTAAATTTTGAGCCAATTCAGGACTTGAACCGTCATGACATTCACCGACACCTCTNTCGTGTACCCACGCGGTGCTCGTAAATTTTGAGCCAATTCAGGACTTGAACCGTCATGACATTCACCGACACCTCTGCAGTCATGGCCACAGAGAACACTCCAGCCGTAAAAAAATTGTTACGTCTGCTCTACGCCGAGTTGACACGTAAGTGTCGGTTCCCCAGCACTACCGCCCTATTGGCCGATCTATGGACCATATTTGTAAGAAACTGTTACTATGCTCGGGGTAGAATTATCTATCTACGTGGGACTGCGGTCAAAGTGAACACACAACACACACACTGTAAAAATAATAGTATTTTCACAAACAGTATTTTTAATTTTACAAAAATATACCGCTGAATGTGTAAAAATAAAGTTTAATTTTAACAAGTAAGTATTGTTGACTTCAGATTGATTACAAACATGAATATATATAAATTATTTGGTATAGTTCATAAAACAGTAAGCTGTAAAGACGAAATATTTTACTTGTTTGTACTTACTCAAGAAATTTTTTGGCAACTATAGTCTTAAGAATTGTTTGTAAATCGTACAATAATATCTTTACAGTGCACTCAAAGGGCAGGAAGAAACAAGAACAATCTGCGAGCAGTTGTTTGTGTATCAAAGTTTTTTTCCCCCTTTTTTAATGACGTCAAGATTTGGCAAGTAAACGAGTGCTTATCTAATCTGTTTCGTTTTAACACCCACACTAAGGTCGGGCTCGAAAACAGGGACCTAAACTGACATCTTTGCTTTGCTCTCCATTTTCCGGCCTCACTATAATAGTGTTACATGGACGCCTGAGGGCCGTATCCATGTCCGTGAGGGATGGAGGTCTTAATTAAAATAAAAGAGTTAAATTTGATTTTTAATTTATTCACACAGCTGTTATTTACAGCATTTAACTATCTACCTCCACTATTACTCTTTTACTTCTCAGTGAGCGCAATATTTAATGTATATTTCAACTATAATTAACGTCCTTCTCAATGTATTTATCTGGTTATAGTCAATTATCTCATACTCATTACTAACGCACGTTCAGTCTGTCTGTTGCCTTCATTTGTAATGTCTTTCACTCACGCGTCAAGTCCAAAAGTGCAGCCTGCCAGTTGCAATCTTCACTGCTGATGTGCTCTCAGTCGCAGATTTTCCTTCCACTCGTCACTTCTCTCGCTCGTCTTCTATCGCTAAAACTCCAGCCCCTCGCCACCCATCAACTCCTCAGCTCGCAGACTTCAGTCAAGCGTCAAGATGAACTGACGTGCGATAGATGGTGAGTGTTCAGTATGGATAACTGACGAATACATTCCTACCGGGCGCTTGAACTACCGTGCAGTGTATTTGAAATACACGTTTTCCNAGTATGGATAACTGACGAATACATTCCTACCGGGCGCTTGAACTACCGTGCAGTGTATTTGAAATACACGTTTTCCCAATAAACTATTGTTACGAGAATGCCTGACGGGCGTATCCGAATTCGTGAGGGTTGGAGGTATTAATAAAAATAAAAGAACTAATTTCAGTAGCTACAAACAGTCAGATATATTTTATTTACAAGTCTGAGCGTCCTATTAACTCTTATTATTCTTATTGAGCGCAATAATTAATTACTATCTCCATTTAAATTAAATTCTTTGTCACAGTCTTTATTCTTGGTAAGGTCCCTTAAACTGCTGCAATTATTTCCACACGTTTAGTTACAACTGTCTATTTCCATCGTCCCGAACGTCTTCACTCACGCATCCAGTCCACAGTCCCGCAGATCAGTCCCACTCTTCACTGCACACAAGCTCTCCGACGCTCTCTCGCAGATCGCTGCAGTCGTCCCTCGCCGCCCCGGAATCACCCAACTGTCACTTAAGGTCGCACGAGACGCTAAACTCTCAGCTCTTGATCACTCACTCCTCAGAGACCCGCACGTGGTATTCATACTTGAAGTAGGTTCTTTCTAGAATGTTCTCGGCAATCCTAAGTTGTTCTGGGAAAGGTAATGGTGATGACGACGACATTCCTGCGTGATAAATGGCGGAATACGAGCGACAACGAGCTATTTGGCAGAGGTGGCCTAACTTATAAACTATACATATTCGCCGAAGGCAGACGACGCCGTAGCTACAACGAATGCCATCACACGCCAGTCGCAGGAAATGCACATGCCTTCTCAATAGCTCTTTCCAGGCAGAAACAGAGTAATATGGCAAAACAATATTTGGACATATATTTACAATACAATTGATTTTTAAATTTTGTAACAGCTAATGATACAAGATTGTTATAATGTATCATTTAACGAGTTGCTTTAGACGTTATTGTAACAGTGTCTAAATTTGTTCTGGTACGCGGTGAGTGAAGTCCGTATTTGAAAGTGTTAATTACAGGCTATGTATAGCTTTTCCTGCTTAGTGGGTGTTTCAAGTAAAATAATTTTTAATCTATTCGATATTTTGTAGATATTATATACGTCAAACACACTTCACTCCGATATTCGTTGTAGTGAGTATTGGTGATACCGGTATTTTTAACATCAGAATTTGCATCATATGTTGATCATACCGNTATACATATTCGCCGAAGGCAGACGACGCCGTAGCTACAACGAATGCCATCACACGCCAGTCGCAGGAAATGCACACGCCTTCTCAATAGCTCTTTCCAGGCAGAAACAGAGTAATACGGCAAAACAATATTTGGACATATATTTACAATACAATTGATTTTTAAATTTTGTAACAGCTAATGATACAAGATTGTTATAATGTATCATTTAACGAGTTGCTTTAGACGTTATTGTAACAGTGTCTAAATTTGTTCTGGTACGTGGTGAGTGAAGTCCGTATTTTAAAGTGTTAATTACAGGCTATGTATAGCTTTTCCTGCTTAGTGGTGTTTCAAGTAAAATAATTTTTAATCTATTCGATATTTTGTAGATATTATATACGTCAAACACACTTCACTCTGATATTCGTTGTAGTGAGTATTGGTGATACCGGTATTTTTAACATCAGAATTTGCATCATATGTTGATCATACCGNTGATATTCGTTGTAGTGAGTATTGGTGATACCGGTATTTTTAACATCAGAATTTGCATCATATGTTGATCATACCGACAGGCCGATTAATTTTTTTATCAATGTTTAGCCAAGTCCTTGATAAGAGCGATCTAGCATATCAACGTGGTTAAATTAGTTGGATGTTATTTTATAATGTCGTACCGCGCTGCCCCAGTAGCAGCACGGCTGGCGGGGCCTCGTAGAGAGGACAGGAGAGATCCTTTGAACGCGAGCCGTGCGGAAGCCTTGAATTAGCGCGAGGTATTCGTGTCTGGTTGGTTGCCATGCCAACGGGCCGCTGCTGCCTGCAGTCTGCTGGACCGGGCTTCGTTTCTCGGAAAAAAAACTACCCGGGCCGCCCCAGACGAATATTGACTAGCGGCGCAGCTTCTGTCTCTCATCTCCTCCTCAAGATTCTCGTCGCGTGGAGCCAGTCCGTGTCCACCGTGGCGGCGCGGCGCGGCACGCTCAAATTGTTGCGACGAGAAATCAAGACGGCGTATTTGAACTGGTTCCGAGTTCCCGCACTGTAACANCAAATTGTTGCGACGAGAAATCAAGACGGCGTATTTGAACTGGTTCCGAGTTCCCGCACTGTAACAAAGCTAACCAACCTACCCTCGCTTTTTGTGGTTTTAAGTATGGAAAACGCAGAGACTTTTTGTGGGCAACCTGTGGTCATCAAAACGCGCGATAAGAAGTGCATGCGTGTGAGCATGGCGAATCGGCGGTCATAAAACTAGCATCGGGTCCGTGTATCCTATCGTCGTTTGCAACGCGGATTTTTTTTTTCGTCGCTCAAAAACTGCCCGGAGATCACGTAAAGAAGTAAAGGAGGGAAAGCGTAATTTCGCGGTTGGTCGAATGGAAGCTGACTACGCGAGAGTCGTGCGTCGCGACGCAGGTAAGGCGAGGGAGCGAGCGTCGTTATTAACGCCTCCTCCTGTTAGCGGGAAGTCTGTTAGCAATGTCGGTAGCAAGCCCAAGTTGGAAAAGGAAGGAATAAAAATAATACCGAATGTGTTTTATAGAAACACGCATATATACTTACGCGTTTTACAAATGCTGGCTTTTGGCTTTTGGCAATATGTGAATTAGTTAACTGCCTGTTATCCTGTTATAAAAAAAACACTATTATTGGTGTCTAGTCAGGAAGATTGAAGTAGTTAGTAGATATAAATGAAATTTCGGGAGCAATGCTCCCGAGTAAATAAGCAGAACTGAAACTTAATCAGTGAATACGTTCAGGAGATTTTTGTGCGGTTGACTTTCGCACATCGTGTGAAAGAAAGATAAATTCTAAGGCATTACANTGAAAGAGAGATAAATTCTAAGGCATTACGTATTTAAACTGCCCTAAAAAAAACTTAATTATTTTGGGAAAATAATGTATCTGAAAATGTAAGCGCTCGCCCGTGTGTGTAGAAAACTGTGAAAGATGAACCAAATTGTAATAGAAATAAAAACGCTCTAGTGTCAGCTACAGTCGCAGCCTCCGCCCTCCCCGTGTGTATTTTAACTCCTCCCCCTCCACCGCTCCATCCTCCTTTTACAACTCCACGAGTGGCGGCCTCCTCTTTACGCGCGCGCGCNTGGCGCTCTATACGCCCCCTCGCAGACACGCCCATTGTCGAGTATCGAGCCAGGAGGCTGGCGCTCTATACGCCCCGTCGAGTCAACTGTTTTCGCGGGAAAAAGGCCTTGCCAACACCGACAATAAATTGGGAAAAATATTCACGATTGAATAATCGTAAACTCAGGAACGACCAACATGCCTTTGTTTAATTTACTACTGTTAAGTTTCTAGAAAAAAATAATTTCTCTTGGAATATACAGTAAATTATACAAACACAATCTTGTGACTTCGCGCGACCGTTGCACATCTGTAGCTCTTTCCCATTTGCTGCTCTGTGCCTTGCATACCGTTAGACCTATGTTGAAAGAGATCGTTTATTTTCGAATAAGTTAGTGAGAAGGACGTGAAAAATACAAAAAAATAAATAAGGCGTCACCAGCCTTCAATGCCACATTGTAAAAGCCAGCCTCTAAAATTATGCACGTTAGGATTCCGCTGTGTTAACAGGAGGAAGGGTTAAGGGNGCTCTATACGCCCCCTCGCAGACACGCCCATTGTCGAGTATCGAGCCAGGAGGCTGGCGCTCTATACGCCCCCTCGCAGACACGCCCATTGTCGAGTATCGAGCCAGGAGGCTGGCGCTCTATACGCCCCCTCGCAGACACGCCCATTGTCGAGTATCGAGCCAGGAGGCTGGCGCTCTATACGCCCCCTCGCAGACACGCCCATTGTCGAGTATCGAGCCAGGAGGCTGACGCCCTATACGCCCCCTCGCAGACACGCCCATTGTCGAGTATCGAGCCAGGAGGCTGGCGCTCTATACGCCCCCTCGCAGACACGCCCATTGTCGAGTATCGAGCCAGGAGGCTGGCGCTCTATACGCCCCCTCGCAGACACGCCCATTGTCGAGTATCGAGCCAGGAGGCTGGCGCTCTATACGCCCCCTCGCAGACACGCCCATTGTCGAGTATCGAGCCAGGAGGCTGGCGCTCTATACGCCCCCTCGCAGACACGCCCATTGTCGAGTATCGAGCCAGGAGGCTGGCGCTCTATACGCCCCCTCGCAGACACGCCCATTGTCGAGTATCGAGCCAGGAGGCTGGCGCTCTATACGCCCCCTCGCAGACACGCCCATTGTCGAGTATCGAGCCAGGAGGCTGGCGCTCTATACGCCCCCTCGCAGACACGCCCATTGTCGAGTATCGAGCCAGGAGGCTGGCGCTCTATACGCCCCCTCGCAGACACGCCCATTGTCGAGTATCGAGCCAGGAGGCTGGCGCTCTATACGCCCCCTCGCAGACACGCCCATTGTCGAGTATCGAGCCAGGAGGCTGGCGCTCTATACGCCCCCTCGCAGACACGCCCATTGTCGAGTATCGAGCCAGGAGGCTGGCGCTCTATACGCCCCCTCGCAGACACGCCCATTGTCGAGTATCGAGCCAGGAGGCTGGCGCTCTATACGCCCCCTCGCAGACACGCCCATTGTCGAGTATCGAGCCAGGAGGCTGGCGCTCTATACGCCCCCTCGCAGACACGCCCATTGTCGAGTATCGAGCCAGGAGGCTG